>CM075981.1:81720622-81807448 GCA_038087875.1 Malacoraja senta | reverse complement strand
GCAAAGACGATGACCCTGATTCTTGTAACATTTACGAGGACAGGTTTTATTCCGGTAAATCAGGTAGAGAGCTGTACTACGCAGACCTGATCAAAATTGCACAAGATGGCGATCAGGAAGAGGAGGAATTGCATGCAACCGCACGACCCCCCAGAGACATAGACAGCCTGGCTCTGAAACACGTCTGTGACAGGGAGAGCATCCAACAATTGGGACCTCTGGCTGAACTGTTTGAGTATGGTTTACACAAATACATGAAACCCACAGCCGTGAGGAGGAGAGACAACAGGAGGCAGAAAGTGGATCAGAAACATGCCCACCTTGTCCCAATGCACAGGCGAAGGCTGCCTTCATCCTTCTGGGAAGAGCCTATCTCTCCACTCCCTGCCTGCACTCTGCACACCAGCACACCAGATTTCAGTGATCTCCTGGCCAACTGGACTTCAGAGTCAAATGGACCTGAACTCCAGGTTGGGAGAGAAATCTCCACTGAAATAAACAGGCAAGCGCTGGAATCAGAGACCTACCAGCTTGTATAGACCAGACCACACACCTTTCATGCACCTGTTATTAACCCTTTGAGCACCAGTGTTCCTACCACCCTTTAAGATGTTCTTCTTCTTCTTGCGTGTGGCGTGCACAGCCTAAAGTTGTAGGACAACTTGTTCTATTTGATCTTATTTAATTGTGCACGCCAGGTTGATTGCATTGGTCGAAACAGGGTGGTCCACGTGAAGGTTGCAATCTCCCACCCCTTGAAGATGTTAAATGTAAAGGAACTATCATAGTAGTTCCAACAATTACTGTTTTTTCTCATTTTTAGAAATAATTCTAAAACCCTATTTGAAAGAAAATTGTATAATTTATGGAAAATGCGAACATTGACATTAGAGAATATTTGCTACAATCATTCCGTTTACTTTTCCTGAAGGTTGTCTTTAATGGATTTTGATTTTAAATTTCACGTTGTATTTTATACGTTCAGATCCACAGCAAAGTATGAAAATATAAGTAAGTCTTATTTACTTATACGGATGTGTAAATACACGGACTCTTACATTTTAATAAACTGTTACTGGGACTCATTGGTTCAAGCTGCTTATGTGTTGATCGGATCATTTATATTGGAATTGAAACGAATATTAATGGCAATCCATTCCCTTCCGCATTGGCCAGGTGTGTCACTGTACAGGTGGGATTCTGCGCTCAGTGAAGCAGGTAACAGCAACTGTCATTGGTGACCCGTGGACTATCTGTGATCGGACGTTGCTGGCTTTACCTTGCACTAAACATTATTCCTTTATCATGTATCTGTACACTGTAAACGGCTCGATTGTAATCATGTATTGTCTTTCCGCTGACTGGTTAGCACGCAACAAAAGCTTTTCACTGTACCTTGGTACACGTGACAATAAACTGAACTGAAGAGCCCAGCGAGACTTCTACCTCTCAGCTTCCGCACAGATAGCAACAATATCAAGCATTGTTTCCCATTTTCTGTGCCTGCATTATTTGGCTTTTGCTACCTTCCCAACCCCAGGCTTAATAAACATGCACTATGTTTAACTAATAGATCAATATTAGGATCAACACAAAAAGCTGGAGTGACTCAGCGGGACAGGCAGCATCTCTGGAGAGAAGGAATGGGTGACGTTCTGGTCGAGACCCTTCTTCAGACTGGACTAAAGATCAGTATCAAAAGGACTAAAGATAAAGATTCTACTGAGGATCAATATTAGGAAACACTTTTTATTTACCCACTCACTATTTCATATCAATGTATAATATTAGGCAAACACACAAAACATGATCTTCCAAACAAGTTAACTCTTCAGTATTCTTTCTACTTAATGAAATCTAGTGGAATCATCCATTGTAGTGAAGGTTTGAGCTGCGCACTTATTTTAAATCCAAATACAACCTGACAACTGGTCTGATTCAGAACATCAATTTTATTTAAATGAAAACTAAGTAAATCTTCAACTGTGAACCTTTCTGTGGAACAGAAACGTCAGGTCCCATCTCTGGAGTGTCGGTCGGTCGGTCGGTCGGTCGGTCGGTCGGTCGGTCGGTCGGCAGAGGTGATTCTCGTGATTACTTGTATATATTACATTATTTACACATCTTCTCTCTGTCTCCATATGCTTAATAAACCCGTCTAGAAATGACAACAGATTTGACAAGGGAATTGCCAATCAATCATTTTTATTTTCAGTGAAAACAGTGAACAGTTTAAATATACATTATTTATTCAGGATAACGCTGTCGTTCCTGAGAGAAAGATTGCAGAAACACGTGTGGTGGCTCCACATCTAACACCCAAGCACCAGCAAGGGATTTATACACACAGGGAATCGATTTTAACACAATTCACATTTTAATAACAATATCCAATTCATTTATAATGCATACACAATGAAGTAGCTGTTGACTGTAAAAAAACAAAGAGCTGGAGGGACTCGGTGGGTATGGCAGCATCTGTGGGGAATGGACAGACAGTACAGGTGTACCTCAGTACAAGAGAGGGTGGGACAGGTGAGGATGGGGGTGATGGACAGGTGGAAACAAGAGGGTGAGGGGGTGGGGGGGGGTGAAGGCCAATAGGTGACAGGTGGGGGGGGGGGAGGGGACATCTCTTGTTGTCATGTTTCATAGCGTTTGGCCCGACCCTTCAAACAGGTCAGACAGCATCTGTGGGAAAAGGAGCAGTTATGGTGAAACACACTTTAACCGTGACGTTGCAAACAATGTGGGGAAGATGAGACTTAAACCGAACATGTTTTCTCTTTGTAGAAACGAGGAACTGCAGGTGCTGGTTTACACAAAAAGACACAAAATGCTGGAGTAACTCAGCAGGTCAGGCAGCATCTGTGGAGAACATGGATAGGTGACGTTTCACAGAGTGCTGGAGTAACTCAGCGGGTCAGGCAGCATCTGTGGAGAACATGGATAGGTGACGTTTCACAGAGTGCTGGAGTAACTCAGCGGGTCAGGCAGCATCTGTGGAGCGAAGGAAATGGGCAACCTTTCGGGCCGAAACCCTGAAGGAAATAGGCAATGTTTCGGGCCGAAACCCGGAAGGGTTTCGGGCCGAAACGTTGCCTATTTCCTTCGCTCCATAGATGCTGCCGGAACATGGATAGGTGACGTTTCACAGAGTGCTGGAGTAACTCAGCGGGTCAGGCAGCATCTGGGGAGAACATGGATAGGTGACGTTTCACAAAATGCTGGAGTAACTCAGCGGGTCAGGCAGCATCTGTGGAGAACATGGATAGGTGAGGTTTGGGGTCGGGACCCCTCTCCTGTGTCCATCTATCACCTACAATCAGCCACCTGTGAATCCGTCAAACACGAGCTGCTCACAACCCACCACTAGAGAGAGAGAGAGACAAAGGTCTTTGACATCACCACAAAGTCCCAAGCTCCTTTGATATCTAAACTTACTCGAAATAAGCAAGAAAAGTGTCTGGACTTTGTAACAGCTGCATCTTTATATAACAGCAGTAAATATGAGTGGACATCATGTGTTGAGTCACGGGTCAAGGTGTTCACTGCCATCACGCTCTTCTATAGAATGTTCCGGTGGTGAGGGAGAGGTGAATCTCGGCAAACCACACCATCGCCTTGTGTGAACTCACCCAGTTATCACCATGCCTCATCCTCACCTCCTGAACACTGCCTGGCTTCATAGACATCAACGTAACGTCACACAGCGAAGCAGAGGGTCGTTTTACTGCACATAAATACAATGACAATGAATGACTTTGTTATACAAAAATACTTTGCACTATTAATAAATATTAATAATATTAATTACAATTCACAACATGTCATGACCTAGTTTAGCAAGAGGTAAACAAGTCACTCCAGAAGGAGACTTACTCAATACTTCACCGACTGTATCACAAGCTCTGGGAAGCTTCAATAATATTAAAGATATTTAGGTTCCAATAATGTCAGGGCCACTTTACCTGGTTAGTTTGTGTAAATAAGCTTATATCAATGTTGTTATCATTAATGACACACAGGAACCAAGCACCAAATTTACAAGTTTCCTTGTAAGTGCTACGTTGAAAAGTATCTCAACATGTCCTGCTTCCTAAAATGACCGATGAACTTTGACCTGTAGTCAGCACCCAGCCTGAAAAACAAACAGTTCGTAACCAAACCAGCTGCAAAGTTACCAAATACGGAACTAATCCATTCACGGGCGTCACTGTGGCGCTGCGGGTAGTGCTGCTGCCTCACAGCTCCGGAGACCCAGGTTCGATCCTGACTACGGGTGCTGTCTGTACGGAGTTTGTACATTCTCCCCGTGACCTGCGTGGGTTTTCTCCGGGATCTCTGGTTACCTCCCACACTCCAAAGATGTAAAGGTTTGTCGGCTAATTGTCTTTGGTAAAATTGTAAATTGTCCCTCGTGTGTGTAGGGTAGTGTTTGTGTGTTGCCTGTACGGAGTTTGTATGTTCTCCCCGAGAGGGGTGGGGGAGATTGCAACCTTCACGTGGTCCGCCCTGTTTCGACGAATGCAATCAACCTGGCGTGCACATTTAAATAAGATCAAACAGAACAAGTTGTCCTACAACTTAAGGCTGTGCACGCCATACGCAAGATGAAGAAGAAGCGTGCGGGGATCGCTGGTCGGTGCGGACTCGGTGGGCCGAAGGGCCTGTTTCCAAGCTGTATCTCTAAACTAAACTAAACTAAACTAAACTAAACTAAACTAAACGAAATGAAAATACATAGGTCTGGCAACGCCACATTTATGAGCGATACAGGTACTGCTTACCTGCTGGTACCCCACTTACCTGCTGGCTCGATCAACACCTGTCTGTTATTCCATGTTGTCCGTGGTTCCAGCTTCCTTCTCGGGTAACTTGCTTCCTGACAGCGTGTTGCTTTCACCCTGTGGGCTGGGATCCTGTGGGTTGGGGGCCTGTGGGCTGGGGGCCTGTGGGCTGGGGGCCTGTGGGCTGGGACCCTGTGGGCTGGGACCCGGTGGGCTGGGGCTGTTCTGCATGGAGCCAACATCCTCCCTCAGCCTCTCCATCTCCTCTATCCACTGGAGAAATAATGGTGACAAAACAAGCAACCTTTTCACACAGACAAATCCATTTATGATTGAAATATTAATGGTCAAAGAGACGAAAGCAACAGTAGAAATATTATAACAGGATAAGCAACATTGTCTGTAGGTTGACGTTTAAGTCCATGCTGTATCTTTAAGCACGGCTGCTTATCTCCACGAGGACTCCCCAAGGAAGTCCTATTCTCATCAATTATTGATTGTTCTTGTTGAGAACCCCAATAACAGCAAATTCACCCCTTCAGTAAATTTAAATAGTTTAGACAATAGTTAGACAATTAGACACTTTTCAACATAATTGTATAAGGGGTAAGAGCTTTGTAAAAACAAGCCTGAAGGCATTGTGTCTCAATGCAAGGAGCATTCGTAATAAGGTGGATGAGTTGAATGTGCATATAGCTATTAATGATTATGATATAGTTGGGATCACGGAGACATGGCTCCAGGGTGACCAAGGCTGGGAGCTGAACATCCAGGGATATTCAATATTCAGGAGGGATAGACAGAAAGGAAAAGGAGGTGGGGTAGCATTGCTGGTTAGAGAGGAGATTAACGCAATGGAAAGGAAGGACATTAGCTTGGAGGATGTGGAATCGATATGGGTAGAGCTGTGAAACACTAAGGGGCAGAAAACGCTAGTGGGTGTTGTGTACAGGCCACCTAACAGTAGTAGTGGAGTTGGGGATGGCATCAAACAGGAAATTAGAAATGCGTGCAACAAAGGTAAAACAGTTATAATGGGTGACTTCAATCTACATATAGATTGGGTGAATCAAATTGGCAGGGGTGCTGAGGAAGAGGATTTCTTGGAATGTATGCGGGATAGTTTTCTAAACCAACATGTAGAGGAACCAACGAGAGAGCAGGCTATTCTAGACTGGGTATTGAGTAATGAGGAAGGGTTAGTTAGCAGTCTTGTTGTGCGTGGCCCCTTGGGCAAGAGTGACCATAATATGGTTGAGTTCTTCATTAGGATGGAGAGTGACATTGTTAATTCAGAATCAAAGGGTTCTGAACTTAAAGAAAGGTAACTTTGAGGGTATGAGACATGAATTGGCCAAGATTGACTGGCAATTGATTCTTAAAGGGTTGACGGTGGATATGCAATGGAAGGCATTTAAAGACTGTGTGGATGAACTACAACAATTGATCATCCCAGTTTGGCAAAATAATAAATCAGGGAAGTTAGTGCATCCGTGGATAACAAGGGAAATCAGGGATAGTATCAAAACAAAAGATGAAGCGTACAAATTAGCCAGAAAAAGCAGCATACCAGAGGACTGGGAGAAATTCAGAGTCCAGCAGAGGAGGACAAAGGGCTTAATTAGGAAAGGGAAAATAGATTATGAAAGAAAACTGGCAGGGAACATAAAAACTGACTGCAAAAGTTTTTATAGATAAGTGAAGAGAAAGAGATTAGTTAAAACAAATGTAGGTCCCTTGCAGTCAGAAACAGGTGAATTGATCATGGGGAACAAGGACATGGCAGACCAATTGAATAACTACTTTGGTTCTGTCTTCACTAAGGAAGACATAAAGAATCTGCCGGAAATAGCAGGGGACCGCGGGTCAAATGAGATGGAGGAACTGAGTGAAATCCAGGTTAGCCGGGAAGTGGTGTTAGGTAAATTGAATGGATTAAAGGCCGACAAATACCCAGGGCCAGATAGGCTGCTCCCAGAGTACTTAAGGAAGTAGCCCCAGAAATAGTGGATGCATTAGTGATAATTTTTCAAAACTCCTTAGATTCTGGAGTAGTTCCTGAGGATTGGAGGGTAGCAAACGTAACCCCACTTTTAAAAAGGGAGGGAGAGAGAAAACGGGGAATTACAGACCAGTTAGTCTAACATCGGTAGTGGGGAAACTGCTAGAGTCAGTTATTAAAGATGGGATAGCAGCACATTTGGAAAATGGTGAAATCATTGGACAAAGTCAGCATGGATTTATGAAAGGTAAATCATGTCTGACGAATCTTATAGAATTTTTCGAGGATGTAACTAGTAGAGTGGATAAGGGAGAACCAGTAGATGTGTTATATCTGGACTTTCAGAAGGCTTTCGACAAGGTCCCACATAAGAGATTAGTATACAAACTTAAAGCACATGGTATTGGGGGTTCAGTATTGATGTGGATAGAGAACTGGCTGGCAGACAGGAAGCAAAGAGTAGGAGTAATCGGGTCCTTTTCACAATGGCAGGCAGTGACTAGTGGGGTACCGCAAGGCTCAGTGCTGGGACCCCAGCTATTTACAATATATATTAATGATTTGGACGAAGCTGAGGGGAATTGAATGCTACATCTCCAAGTTTGCGGATGACACGAAGCTGGGGGGCAGTGTTAGCTGTGAGGAAGATGCAAGGAGGCTGCAAGGTGACTTGGATAGGCTGGGTGAGTGGGCAAATGTTTAGCAGATGCAGTATAATGTGGATAAATGTGAGGTTATCCACTTTGGTGGCAAAAACAGGAAAGTAGACTATTATCTAAATGGTGGCCGATTAGGAAAAGGGGAGATGCAACGAGACCTGGGTGTCATGGTACACCAGCCATTGAAAGTAGGCATGCCGGTGCAGCAGGCAGTGAAGAAAGCGAATGGTATGTTAGCATTCATAGCAAAAGGATTTGAGTATAGGAGCAGGGAGGTTCTACTGCAGTTGTACAGGGTCTTGGTGAGACCACACCTGGAGTATTGCGTACAGTTTTGGTCTCCAAATCTGAGGAAAGACATTCTTGCCATAGAGGGAGTACAGACAAGGTTCACCAGACTGATTCCTGGGATGTCAGGACTTTCATATGAAGACTGGATAGACTCGGCTTGTAGTCGCTAGAATTTAGAAGATTGAGGGGGGATCTTATAGAAACTTACAAAATTCTTAAGGGGTTGGACAGGCTAGATGCAGGAAGATTGTTCCCGATGTTGGGGAAGTCCAGGACAAGGGGTCACAGTTTAAGGATAAATGGGAAATCCTTTAGGACCAAGATGAGAAAAAAAAAATTCACACAGAGAGTGGTGAATCTCTGGAACTCTCTGCCACAGAAGGTAGTTGAGGCCAGTTCATTGGCTATATTTAAGAGGGAGATGTGGCCCTTGTGGCTAAAGGGATCAGGGGGTATGGAGAGAAGGCAGGTACAGGATACTGAGTTGGATGATCAGCCATGATCACGTTGAATGGCGGTGCAGGCTCGAAGGGCCGAATGGCCTACTCCTGCACCTATTTTCTATGTTTCTATGTTTCTAATAGACAATAGGTGCAGGAGTAGGCCATTTGGCCTTCCAGCCAGCACCGCCATTCAATGTGATCATGGTTGATCATCCACAATCAGTACCCCGTTCCTGCCTTCTCCCCAAATCCCCTGACTCCGGTATCTTTAAGGGCCTTATCCAGCTCTCTCTTGAAAGCATCCAGAGAACCTGCCTCCACCGCACTCTGAGGCAGAGAATTCCACAGACTCACAACTCTCTGTGAGGAAAAGTGTTTCCTTGTCTCCGTTCTAAATGGCTTACCCCTTATTCTTAAACTGTGGCCCCTGGTTCTGGACTCCCCCAACTTCGGGAACATGTTTCCTGCCTCTAGCGTGTCCAAACCCTTAACAATCTTATATGTTTCAATAAGATTCCCTCTCATCCTTCTCAACTCCAGAGTGTACAAGCCCAGCTGCTCAATTCTCTCAGCATATGACAGTCCCGCCATCCTGGGAATTAACCTTGAAAACCTACGCTGCACTCCCTCAATAGCAAGAATGTCCTTCCTCAAATTAGGGGACCAAAACTGCACACAATACTCCAGGTGTGGTCTCACTAGGGCCCTGTACAACTGCAGAATTGTTGGTTGCTCTTGTTGAGAATCCACAACAACAGCAACTAAATTCACCCCGATTCAGTAAATTTAAATAGTTTGGTGCAGAAAAGGTCTGAAGAAGGGTCACGACCCAAAATATCACCTATCCATGTTCTCCAGAGATGCTGCCTGACCCGCTGACTTACTCCAGCATTCTGTGAAACGTCACCCATCCATGTTCTCCACAGATGCTGCCTGACCCGCTGAGTTACTCCAGAACTCTGTGTCCTTTAGTTAGGTGTTGCGTAAATGGTCAGATTTTCATTAATACTGCTTTTGGAAATCTATTTAGACACAAGGAACTGCAGATGCTGGAATCTTGCGTCGGGCACACAGTGCTGGAGTAACTCAGCGAGTCAGGCAGCATCTGTGGAGAACATGGATAGGTGACGTTTCACAGAGTGCTGGAGTAACTCAGCGGGTCAGGCAGCATCTGTGGAGAACATGGATAGGTGACGTTTCTGGTCGAGACCCTTCCTCAAACTGATTGTGGTGGGGGAGGGGGGGGGAAGCTCGAGAATCTTTGTGTTCTGGAAATGTAGTTGTCAGTTTCATTATGGACTTAACTTCTCTGATCTTTAGTTTAAATGCAGTGAATGCACTTTTTCATCATAAATTTCAGTAGTGGAGACCTCAATTCACGAATTAATTTGTTTATTCTTAAAATGTGTGACTGTTTCTGTATGTATAATTATTTGCAAAAGCTAAATGTTTCAAGTATGCACTGTGTATTAGTTTATGGTCTGGCCGGGTTTAACATTGTCGTTGAAAGTAAAGAGGAGAGCCACTGCAATCGTCAATTGTGCAAAAACAGAGGAGAAATAACAAGCATATTTCAAAGCCCACGGCAGCGCAGAGTAACAGAGAGATTTATTGTGATTGTGAAACAATATGCAAGTCTGAACTGCTTAAAAATGATATGTGGTCTTGCAGTGTAACACCAATGTCAGTGTCAACACTCATCTTCCCATTGACATTCTCATCCAGACTGTTCATACTGTATGTAACAAACATCAGTGATCCAGTAAACGTCCTGTGTGGAATATCCATTCCTCCCGATGTTTCACGTGGGGGTCCTCGAGCATTTTATAAATCTGATAGCGAGCGTCCCTGAGTACATTTCTATTGTTGTGCGGACTTCCATTTAAAGTGTTTACTTTAAAGATTAAGATAAGGTGCTTTTACCAGGTCTTAATTTGTTTTGCAGTTGAACTAGGGTGCAGAGTGCCATGAATTGTTTGTCCGCCTTTACTTCTGTGAACTGTTGCCGATAAGGACGTCCAGACCATAGTATATCCACTGATTTAACTTACTATCATTTTCAAAACCACTAGTGGGCAAAGGACTCGATTAGTCGTGGAGTCATTGCGTGGTGGAACTGAAAGTAGACAAAAAATGCCGGAGAAACTCAGCGGGGTGAGGCAGCATCTGTGGAGAAAAGGAATAGGCGGCGTTTCGGGTCGAGGCCCTTCTTCAGACTGATGTCGGGGGGGAAAGAAAGGAAGAGGCGGAGACAGTAGGCTATGAGTGAGAGCTGGGAAGGAAGGAGAAAGCAGGGACTACCTGAAATTGGAGAAGTCAATGTTCATACCGCTAGGGTGTAAACTACCCAAGCGAAATATGAGGGGCTGCTCGTCCAATTTGCAGTGGGACTCTTGTGTTTTAAGATCACGGCGATTCCCACATTCGGCCTCTACAATAATGATGTGAGGGACTGTTGTGTGAAACAGCAGCTTTACTGGGACCAAATCACCAGTGCTACGTGGAATAATGTTTCAGGGCCTGACGTTTGATAGAGCCGCAACCTTTGGCATCTTGTTGTCAAGTCATCGCTTCACAACTGTCACGTCCGTTCCCCCTACGATGCATTTACAGGTGTGCTGGGAGCACCTGATCACCTGTACACCTGTTCGTCAAGAGGAACCAAGACAGTGACACCCTGTCATGATGAACAACACCTGCAAGTGTGAAGTTGTCCACAACACACACACATTCAATGTGTAAGAAGGAACTGCAGATGCTGGTTTACACCGAAGATGGACACAAAATGCTGGAGTAACTCAGCGGGACAGGCGGCATCTCTGGAGAGAAGGAATAGGTGACGTTTCGGGTCGAGACCCTTCTTCAGACTGAGAGACCGGGGAGAAGAGAACTACTGGTATGAAAAGGTAGAAATGAAACAAAGCATGGTGTGTCCATTCCCTCCAGAGATGCTGCCCGACCAGCTGAGTTACTCCAGCACTTTGTGTCTTGGCCAAGATTCCAGCATCTGCAGTTCCTGGTGTCTCCATCTATTTGAGAACATTGTGAGTGTGTATTCTCTGCTTCCCTCTGTACCAATATAGAGAGAGGTGCAAGAGTGTGTGTTTTTCCACATTCCCTACTTCCAAACAGCTGAAGCATATTCTGATCCACATGAGTTTATTGCCAGAGTGCCCAGTGAGCAATGAAAGTGCTTGTTCACAGATAACTGCTGATGGAAAACATTATGTGCAGTTGTAGCGTGCCCACGAGCCTGCGCACATTTTATATTGGTGGAGAGCTGGCCATTAAACTTTAATGTAGATATTAGATATTTTTTAAATGAACATTTGTTTTTATTATAGTTATATCACCTGATTAAGAAGCTAATCTATTTTCTCACTCCCTTCTTAAGTTGAATGTACATCTACAGCTGGATCTGGTCTTGCAGGCAACATCCTATCCTTCACTGTATGTCATGTTGTCACTTGCGGGTGCAGCACCAAGGTAAATTCCTTGTATGTGAATACTTGGCCAATAAACGTATTACTCATTCATTCATTCATTCATTAATCCTTCAGACAAACCATGCCAGATACCATTTCAGTCACAGAGTTGCCCCAGCAGAACATGTACGTGAAATGGCATGGACGAGATGGGCCGAAGGGCCTGATTCTGTGCTGTGTAGCTCTATGCCATGTTTAATAACATTCCTAAGATTCAGATACATGTAAACTAATATTGACTACATTTGTCATTGATCACTCATTTGTCAGACACATAGTTCACAACAAAAGACTTTAAAAGGCCAAATGAAAGTAATCGTGAAGTGTAAACGTACAGCGATCAGGTCGTCTTTCATCTTTACAATTTCTTCAGGCATGTCCTCTTTAATGCGATGTATATCGGCCAACAACCCTTCCATGGCGGCACGGGCTGAGTCCACGGTCCACGCCCTGAATAAACACATCGCAGAGCAGCGTTAGAGCTCCCCCATCACTGGTACATACTAGATCTTCACACGGAACTCTGCCGGCCTGCCTGCCGGCCTGCACATGTTGGCTTCATTAAACCCAGTGCAAAAACTATTCTAAACACCTCTTCAAAACTTCAAAAATATCACTTCACTTCAAAAATATATAAAGTAGACAAAAATGCTGGAGAAACTCAGCAGGTGAGGCAGCATCTATGGAGCGAAGGAATAGGTGACGTTTCGGGTCGAGACCCGGAAGGGTCTCGACCCAAAACGTCACCTATTCCTTCGCTCCATAGATGCTGCCTCACCCACTGAGTTTCCAGAAGGGTCTCGACCCGAAACGTCACCTATTCCTTCGCTCCATCAATGCTGCCTCATCCGCTGAGTTTCTCCAGCATTTTTGTCTACCTTCGGGTTTTTTTTCCAGCGTCTGCTGTTCCTTCTCAACAATATATAAAGTCATGATTAACAGGAGGCCACATTTTTATTTAAATGGTTATATTTCCATTGATTGAAAATGTTAGCAGATATGACATTTTAAAAACTCTAAAAGCAAAATAAAAATAAATGTTTAAGGTCATAAAGTCATAAGTGATAGGAGCAGAATTAGGCCATTCGGCCCATCAAGTCTACTCTGCTATTCAATCGTGGCTGATCTATCTCTCCCTCCTAACCCCAATCTCCTGTCTTCTCCCCGTAACCCGACACCCGTACTAATCAACAATCTATCTCTGCCGTAAAATCGTATGTAATCCTGTTTAAAATTTGTTATCCTGTTAAAATTAATCCTGATCCCATTGAAGATGGTATTTTATACGCCGTGTCTGTCATCGTAGTCGGGTTACCTGTCCGCTGCGCCCTCGCTCATCGTAGCTTCTGACTTGGAATTCTCCAAATGGACGGAATCAGCCTATTGAAGGAAAGATCATTGAGAAGTTTTAGTGTTCATGAAACAGGCGCGACATAACACATTTATAAATCAGCCGGATAATCATTCTCTATCTATGGGGGGGAGAAAAGCTGACACATCCCTTACATTCCACTTCCTCACTCACGGCTTGTCAGGCTGGGAGACTGTCTCCCCCCCCCCTCCTCCCCTCCCAAACCTTTGCACATCGCCAATCCTTTCCATTCGTCACTTTCATTTCATGTTTCATGTATCTCGGTGTGTTTTATGACTGTTGGCAGATCAATTTCGCTCCTGGGATAAATAAAGTTCTATCGTATCGTATCTGTATCAGGGTTGTCAAACTCGCGGCCCGCGGGCCGGATGTGGCCTGTGAAGGGGTCCGATCCGGCCCACGGGATGATGTCCGCGATCCCAGATCGAGCTGCAGCTGTCCGCGGCGCCGGATCGGGCTGCCTTCGCGCGTGCACGGCGTGCATGAAGCCACATTTTGCCCGTGTGTTTGACACCCCTGCTATAAACGGATGGATTGTAATCATGTATTGTCTTTCCGCTGACTGGACAGCATGCCGCAAAAGCTTTTCACTGTACCTCGGTACACGTGACAATAAACGCAACTGAACTGAATGTCCCCGGCAATGATTTCTACCATAACTGTAGACAAATATTTAATATTTAAATGATGTTTACCTTCCTCTTCTCATTATGAAAGTCTTCCTGCAAGATGCCTAGTGCTTCCTGAAGGGTTACTAACGCCAGGCTCACACGCTCATGTAATCCTTCCATCTTATGTTCTAATTGAGTTTCCTGTTTGTTCCTGTGGGAAGATGAGATTGTTAACTCCACTTTGGATGGGAATGCTGACTAATGAACCAATGGTTAATGCCTTCTCCACAATGCTGAACGTATCAGCAAATTACAGCAGTTTATATATGAATGCAATTAATTCTGGGCTTTTTGAGGCAGCAACTCCTGTAGATCCCTTCGATGGTGGGGAGGTCAGTACTGTGATGGACCTTGGATGGTGGGGAGGTCAGCACCATGACGGCAGTGTCCACCACCCTCTCCTTTGATCCCAGGCGTTCGAGTTACTGAATCTGCCGTGATCATTCTGATCACAATAAACCATACTTCATCGATATTATGGTGATATGATGAAGGGATTATTTTAATGGAATTTGAGAAATGACATGTGTAGGAAGGAACTGCAGATGCTGCTTTATGCCGAAGATAGACACAAAATGCTGGATGTACCTCTGCTCAGTCCGCCTGGGCCTACCTGAGCTCCTGGTTGCTAAACACTTTAACTCCCCCTCCCATTCCCACACTGACACCTCATATTTCACTTGGGCACCTTACACCCCAGAGGTGTGAACATTGACTTCTCTAACTTCAAGCAACCCTCTCTCCGTCCCTCCCCCACCCTAGTTTCACCGTCCTCCTGATTAATTTCATTATCTGTCTGCCTCGTTGTCGGTTTCCCCTCAGCTAACAATGAACCATTCTACATTTCCTTGAGCATTGTCTGCTTTGATCTTTTGTTTTCACACCTCACCCTTCCATATCTCTAGTCTCCCTTTCCCCTGAGTCTGAAGAAGTGCTGACCCGAAACGTCACCCATCCCTTCTCTCCAGAGATGCTGCCTGTCCCGCACAGTTACTCCGGCATTTTGTGTCTATCTGGAGAAATAACAAGCTTCCTAACCGATCAAGGATTTCCGCTTTGAGGACTTTCTCGATCAAGGTCATGTTGTGAGCAAACGAGTCTGCCAGCTGCTTTACATCGCTGTCCATTCTCACGTTGCTTTCTTGCAATCTTGACTGAAAGAAAAAACATTTGTAAACTTACTTTTTCCAATTTACCAGAACCAACTTAACATGACTTTTATGTTTTACTCGACTAAGTGGGACCCGTTGGGTCCCAGTCACAAGGGAGGCCTGGTCCCCCAAACACAACCCGTTCCCCCAAAACAAAGTTCCACCACTCTCCCATAGCCCCTAAACTGCGCAGGCGCGGCTCATTTCCCCTCATCCCCCAGCCGGTCCCACTCTGACTTCACTCTGAGGCTCTCTGCCGCACGCTGCTCACGGACTCAGCCCCACCTCTGGGGGTTTATTCTTCGTGGGTGCCGGAAGGGGCGTTACCTTCATGGTGACTCACAGGCAAGAAGACCAATCTGCTGATCTCATGAGTTTTTAAACCTTCATAACTTTTCTAATATTTCACCGATTGGAACAAACCTTGGTGCGCTTGGAGCAGAGGAGAACGGTGAGTAAGGTGGCAAAAATTCCTAGTGATATACGTTACCGTTTTTGCGCAAATTAAAAAAACCGCAAACCGGAAGTGGTCGAGATGAGAGTTTTAGTAATAGTATTAGAATCACTGATAAACAGAATGAAAAAATCATAAAATATAGAAAACAACAACTTAGACAAGAGACAATAGACAATAGACAATAGACGCAGGAGTAGGCCATTCGGCCCTTCAAGCCAGCACCGCCATTCAATGTGATCATGGCTGATCATCCCTAATCAGTACCCCATTCCTGCCTTCTCCCCATATCCCCTGACTCCACTATCTTTAAGAGCCCTATCTAGCTCTCTCTTGAAAGTATCCAGACAACTGGCCTCCACCGCCCCCAAGAGGCAGAGAATTCCACAGACTCATAACTCTCTGTGGTAAAATGTGTTTCCTTGTCTCCGTTCTAAATGGTCTACCCCTTATTCTTAAACTGTGGCACCTGGTTCTGGACTCCCCCAACATCGGGAACAGAGGACATGGATTTAAGGTGAAAGGGGTGGAGGGTGGAGGGTGTATGGAACGAGCTGCCAGAGGGTGTAGTTGAGGCAGGGACTACAATATTTTAGTTGGACAGGTACATGGATCATCTTTCATACCTGGAACAATAATGCTCACTCTTTACCTGTGGATGTTACTCCGAATGAACCAGGAATGTTTGGTCGGCACAGTGACGCAGCGGTAGAGTTGCTGCCTCACAGTGCCAGAGACCCGGTTCAATCCTGACTACGGGTGCTGCCTGTACAGGGTTTGTGACCGCGTGGGTTTCCTCCGGGTGCTCCGGTTTCCTCCCACATTACAAAGATGTGCGGATTTGTAAGTTAATTGACTCCTGGAGATTGTCCCTCGTGTGTGTACGGGGTGATCGCTGGTCGGCATGGACTCGGTGGGCCGAAGGGCCTGTTTCCATGCTGTATCACTAAACCAAACTAAACTAAGGGTAATGGATGAAATATTGTACGCACCTGCTGGGCTTTGATTGCTTTGATGATATCCGCACTGGGTTTTTGAAGAGTGCTCCATTCACTGTCACTATCCTCCCGCAAGTCCTTTTCAAAGTTGCCTCCCACCTTTTCCAATCTATGCAGATTCTGTGTAAATACATGCAAGGGCCACCATCTCCTTTATCAATTATATCACTGAAGAAAGTGCAATGTGAGCTGCCTGATATCAGTGTAAAAAATATAGGTCGTTTATCAAGTGATGGAGTTTTATGAATCTATTCATTCCAGGACAAATGATCAGTTTAACAAAGACAATCATAAGGTCAGAAGTGATAGGAGCAGAATTAGGCCATTCAGCCCATCAAGTCTACTCCGCCATTCAATCTCCCTCCTAACCCTATTCTCATGCCTTCTCCCCATAACACCCATAATTATGACTTTCAAAAGACATTTGGACAGATATATGGATTGGAAGGGTTTAGAGGGATATGGGCTAAATGCAGGCCACTGTGTCTAGCCCAGTATGCCAACTTGGTCGGCAGGGATGAGTTGGGTCGAAGGGCCTGTTTCGGTGCTGTACAGATCTAAGGCTCTATGAGATGTTGCCTGACCTGCTGAATGCCTCAACTAGGATGTGTGACTCAGTCGGTCAGTGTTCCCATTCAACCCACCTGTGTATCCAGAGTGGTCACCCATCCAGCTAGACTGCCCGGCATTAGGAGCAAGGCTGCTGTCTGGAGATGACACCATGACACCTGAATCCAAAAAGGATCTCAGTCACATTGCGTTAAAGAAGGAACTGCAGATGCTGGAAAATCGAAGGTACACAAAAATGCTGGAGAAACTCAGCGGGTGCAGCAGCATCTATGGAGCGAAAGAAATAGGCAACGTTTCGGGCCGAAACGTTACCTATTTCCTTCGCTCCATAGATGCTGCTGCACCCGCTGAGTTTCTCCAGCACTTGTGTGTACCTTCAGTCACATTTCGTTGTCCTTGATGATGATGACTTTATTCTCACATGGAGCTCGGCACAGTGGAGTCCTTTGTTTGCAATAGAATACAAAGAAATGCAATAGAATGTATAGAAACATAGAAACATAAACAATAGGTGCAGGAGTAGGCCATTCGGCCCTTCGAGCCTGCACCGCCATTCAATATGATCATGGCTGATCATCCAACTCAGTATCCCGTACCTGCCTTCTCTCCATACCCCCTGATCCCTTTAGCCACAAGGGCTACATCTAACTCCCTCTTAAATATAGCCAATGAACTGGCCTCAACTACCTTCTGTGGCAGAGAATTCCACAGATTCACCACTCTCTGTGTGAAAAATGGTTTTCTCATCTCAGTCATAAAAGATTTCCCCCTTATCCTTAAACTGTGACCCCTTGTCCTGGACTTCCCCAACATCGGGAACAATCCTCCTTCATCTAGCCTGTCCAACCCCTTAAGAATTTTGTACGTTCTATAAGATCCCCCCCACAATCTTCTAAATTCTAGCGAGTACAAGCTGAGTCTATCCAGTCTTTCTTCATATGAAAGTCCTGCCATCCCAGGAATCAGTCTGGTGAACCTTCTCTGCACTCCCTCTATGGCAAGAATGTCTTTCCTCAGATTAGGAGACCAAAACTGTACGCAATACTCCAGGTGTGGTCTCACCAAGACCCTGTACAACTGCAGTAGAACCTCCCTGCTCCTATACTCAAATCCTTTTGCTATGAATGCTAACATACCATTCGCTTTCTTCACTGCCTGCTGCACCTGCATGCCTACTTTCAATGACTGGTGTACCATGACACCCAGGTCTCGCTGCATCTCCCCTTTTCCTAATCGGCCACCATTAGTATGCAAAGAGTCGCTATGTAAAGGGCAGTGACAAAGTTACAAATGTATTCAATATAGTCCCAATGGTCCCACTTTGTTCTCGGCAGCCCCCTAAGTCACCCCAAACCCCATGCCGGGACCCTCTTTGTTCTCAGCGGCCCCCCATGCCCACTCCTCCCCCCGCCACTCCCCAAACCCCCCTCACAGCGGGACTCTCTTTGCTCTCAGTGACCTCCCCACTCCGGGCCCCTCCCTGTCCGCGTCTGACTGACAGCCGGTACTCGTTCACAGGGCCCATCCTTGACTGACCTCTGGATAATCGAATCATTGTGAATTTCGTTTTAGCCTCAGACATCGTTGACATTACAGATCAAGGACTGAACAAAGAAAAACATTCAAATTCCAAACTTAGAGCTCCCATCCTGACCTCGATGTATGGCCGGCTTCACTCACACTGATGCAGGTCATAGCTTCAGTTGCCAAGGTGTCTGCAATGCTCTCCTTAAACCTCACCACTTCTCCCCTTCCCTCTTCTCAGGGTTCTTCAACACCCACACCATCATCAAGTTCTACATGACTTGCTCTAGTGTGGTCTCCATTGGTTCAGCATTGGTTCAGCAAAAAAAAAACAAAAAAAAATGTTGGGCACGGACTTGAAGGGCCGAGATGGCCTGTTTCCGTGCTGTAATGGTTATATGGTTATATTATATGGTTATCTAGTGTGGGCTGGGCGGGCACCATGATGGTGACCACCTGTACAGGTGTGTGTTACTACAGGGAGCTGGGCACTGTCAATGTCAGAAACAGCCAATATTGGACAGATTCAGGTGACACGTTTCTGAGGAAATAGAGCTAAAAGTATGAATGTCAGTGATGTCCACCTTTCCGAGGTTCCTAGCCATCTCTCACCTTTTCAAGATGTAGAAATCTTTCTTCTATTTCCTTCCGAAATTGAGCTGCTTGCTGTTGTAAATTGTTTCTGAATTCTTCCACACGTTGAGTGATTTTATCCTGAAACAAAGTGCCACATTGTCACCAAGGCAACAGGAACTAACAAACGGCCAATGACAACACACAACTTGGTTGACTAAGCCTTCTCCTACACTGTAGGACCTACAGGTTACCCAAGCCCAACATGAAGGTGTGTTGAGATCTCGGTGTGAGGATGGAGGGCAGGGCAAAGCATTTGGTTATGTTTGGGCCAACTCAAGGAATGATACAATAGTTGAGCCTATCTCCAGCTTCTAACATTGTCCAACACTAGCCCTCCCTCAGATCCTGCACCCAGAATTATATTACCCCTGGAGGTGACCATTCCAGTAAGTTCATGCTGGCCTCCTTTATACTCCCTCTGACACAAAACGCTGGAGTAACTCAGTGGGATGGGCAGCATCTCTGGAGAGAAGGAATGGGTGATGTTTCGGGTCGAGACCCTTTTGCAGACTGATCAAATTCAGACTCCAGACTGATCTGCGTTATCCTGACTCTGGGGTCAATATTCTCACGTGCTCCGTCACTTCCCCCAGAACAAGCTGATCGCCAGATATCACGTCTGTGGCCAGTCATGCCAGTCCTAGTGACCGCTCACAGCCGCTGCAGACACCAGTCAAACACAGTCCTACGGCATCTTAAACACCCTCCACTTATAAAACAATAAAAGATGTGCAAGATGGAATATTATAATACACTTACCCGATTCATTGTGAGGCTTAATTATGTGGCCATACTAAAAGGGAAATCACAATGAACACGCAGGCAATCGGGACCAGCTTAGATGGGGCGTCTTGGTTGGCATGAAGATTTGGAAACAATGTGATTCTAAGAAGTGTTTGGGAAATAATCATATTTAAACATGACATTTATAACATGAGTTTATGGGGATCATTTACTTTTCAGACATGGGGATGATTAAAATGCTTTGTGATTGAAGTTGTTTCTCCAAGAGGGCTAGCACTGACGAGCTGGGCCGAAAGGCCTGTATCCGTTCTATATGGCCCCCATGGCATTGCATGCCTTGCGAAAAGCTCCCTTAACATTACGACTGAGTCATGGATACATTGTGGTGATGTTTGAAGATTTGAGATCGTTACTGATGCAGCAACAGAAATATGATGAAGGATGTGATCGAATCAGTAATTATCCAATTTGTAACGAAAGTGCAGCTAACGGCAGCAGAATACCAGCAATACTCGGTACCTGAGTTATTGCTGCAATTAATACCTGCACTTTGACATTATTCTTTGCTTTTTGTTTTGAAAAAATACATATTGCTTCTATTTGTGGCTGGCTTGTGTGGGTCGGACTCCCAGGATGGCATGGAGGCGGGCAGAGGGGGATTTCTCTAACGTCTCCGGTGAGATTCAGACTCCGCTGCCAGGAGACGTTCGATGGCACTGAATGGATTACTTCCTGTTAGTTTTACTTCACTTGTGTGAATCTCCTCAGCGCCATTTATCACTGCGACACTGGACCATGTTATTCACAAATTACAGGAGTAGAATTAGGCCATTCAGCCCATCGAGTCTACTCCGCCATTCAATCATGGCTGATCTCTGCCTCCTAATCCCATTTTCCTGCCTTCTCCCCATAACCCTTGACACCCGTTCTAATCAAGAATTTGTCTACCTCTGACTTGGCCTCCACAGCCCTCTGTGGCAATGAGTTCCACAGATTCACCACCCTCTGACTAACGAAGTTTCTCCTCACCTCCTTTCTAAAAGCGCGCCCTTTAATTCTGAGGCTGCGACCTCTTGTCCTAGACTCTCCCACCAGTGGAAACATCCTCTCCACATCCACTCTATCCAGGCCTTTCACTATTCTGTAAGTTCCAATGAGGTCCCCCCTCCCAACCTTCTAAACTCCAGCGAGTACAGGCCCAGCGCTGACAAACGCTCATCATAGGTTAACCCACTCATTCCTGGGATCATTCTTGTAAACCTCCTCTGGACCCTCTCCACAGATGTGGTGCCCAAATATGCCTGCTTACAAGAGAGTAACAAGAGAGCAGGGATACAGGCCCTTCAGCCCATCGATTCCACACTGACCATCAAGCACCCCAGTGCTCCAGGCTTGTGGCTGAAACTCTCATCACTGGAGATATTCTGTACTGCGTGTGAACCTTCTCTGGAGCCTCCCCAACCGCACTGAGCCGTGGTGACCTCACAGTGGGAGATGTTTCCAGATTTGTCCAGGGAGGCACGGTGGCTCAGCGGTAGAGTTGCTGCCTCACAGCGTTGGAGACCCGGGTTCGATACCGACTACGGGTGCTGTCTGTACGGAGTTTGCACGTTCTCCCCGTGACCGCGTGGGTTTTCTCCGAGATCCTCGGTTTCCTCCCACACTCCAAAGATGTGCAGGTTTGTAGGTTAATTGGCTTGGTGTAAGTGTAAATTGTCCCTAGCGTGTGTAGGACAGTGTTAATGTGCGGGGATCGCTGGTCGGCACGGACTCGGTGGGCCGAAGGGCCTGTTTCCGAGCTGTATCTCTAATCTAAACTACACTGATTTTCAATAGATTTCCAATAATGCATTATGTCTGGCATTCTATATTCAGTTTTCACCAGGTTCTTGTTAAATTATCCCAATATGTTAAAGGTAACGCATTCTAAATAAAACTTTGTCAGTGATATGTCAACAAGCTCACCTGTTCACTCTTGTACTCTGATGTAGAAGTCTGCATCTCATTGCGTTTCTGCTGCCTCATATGTTCTTGTTGTGCTATTGCAGCAGTTAGATCATCAAGCCTTGGACACAAAGACACAGAGGCCTGGGGTTGCCTTCAAATTGCATCCAAGATGTGCCCAACACTGAATCCTACTACACGGACTCCAACTATCTTCAGCTTCTCCCTTCCAGTTGTAAAGATAACCAAGGAAACCCCCTCAATGCACTGGACATTGCTCTGACATTGTCCACTCTGGTGAGACAACTACCCACATCACTCGGTCCTGTCCATGTCAACCTGGGTGCCAGCTGTCTTGCTTGTGGCTTTACAATGCTCATCAGTCTTTATGCTCTTACGCAGAAGAGAGAGAGGATTGTTATCTCTAAGGTTGCCAACGTTCTCACTCCCAAATAAGGGACAAAAGTTCAAAATACGGGACAAATTCCTGACGGCAATTCGTTGACCGACTCGGCGGTGGCTGGGTGAATGATGAGTTGGCCCCTGGGTGCTGGACTACACACAAAGCCCAGCCGGCGGGCCAGCTGAGGAGTTTTGGCCCCGGGGGCCGCGCGACGTCGCTCGCAAAGTCCGGCACCCCATCCAACTCACGAACCAATGATCGGCCATGAGAAGGAGGGATAGTGGTGGTGGTGTCGGTGGTAAGTGAAGGTCCGAAGGTCGGACAGCTGGCCGGGCCGACGGGGCCACGGGCGAGGCTCTGCTGCTGCTGCTGCTGCACTCCATGGGCTGCACTACGTCGGGACGGGTGAGGCGGGGCCGGACGCGGCGCTCCGTCCTGACAGCCCCCTCGACCTGAGTCAAATATGGGACAAGGGCAGTCCCGTACGGGACAAACCAATTTAGCCCAATATACTGGATGTCCCGGCTAATACAGGACAGTTGGCAACCCGAGTCCGCACTGACCCAAGAGGGGCTTGTGGAAAATGGGAACAAGGAAGTCATAGAATCACAGAGTCATACGGCACGGAAACAGGCCCTTCGGCCCAACTTGCCCATACTGATCAAGATACCCCATCTACAATAGTTCCATCCACCTGGGAATGGCCCATATCCCTCTAAACCTTTCCTATCCATGTACCTGTCCAAATGTATTTTAAAAGTCCCTGCCTCAACTACCTCCTCTGGCAGCTCGTTCCATACACCCACCACCCTCTGTGTGGAAAAGTTACCCCTCATGTTCCTATTAAATATGTTGCCTCTCACCTTCAACCCCATGTCCTCTGGTTCTTGATTCCCCTACTCTGGGTAAAAGACTCAGCATTCACCCAACCTATTGGAATTTAGAAGGATGAGAGGGCATCTTATAGAAACATATATAATTCTTTAAGGATAGGACAGGCTGGATGCAGGAAAAATGTTCCCGATGTTGGGGGAGTCCAGAACCAGGGGTCACAGTTTAAGAATAAGGGGTAAGCCATTTAGGACTGAGATGAGGAAAAACCTTTTCACCCAGAGAGTTGTGAATCTGTGGAATTCTCTGCCACAGAAGGTAGTGGAGGCCAATTCACTGGATGTTTTCAAGAGAGTGTTAGATTTAGCTCTTTGGGCTAACGGAATCAAGAGATATGGGGAAAAAGCAGGAACGGGGTTCTGATTTTAGATGATCAGCCATGATGATATTGAATGGTGGTGCTGGCTCGAAGGGCCGAATGACCTCCTCCTGCGCCTATTTTTCTGTGTCTATGTTTCTATTCCCTTCACTCGTTTACAGTGACGAACTAAAAGATGACCTTGTGTTAATCCTTTCCTCCAGATTATTTTCTTCCGATTCAAGAAAGGTTTGTCTGTTCTTGAGGTAAGTCAATTCATTTTCAATCTGCAGCATCCTGTAATTTTAAATACATTTCATTACTAGCCCCTTGAGCTAAATTAATCCAGTCAAAAGATCTTATGAATACGTTTGTATACTTCTGTAAAACCGTATAAAATAGCAACCTGACCAGAACTTGGAAGGTTTGGCCAACATGCTGGAACTATAATTTATACGTTTTCGGTGATAGGATTAAATAATTTTAAGCACAATTTTTTTTTTAACATTCATCGAAAGCTGAAGAAATAATTGGCACATTAAGAAACTAAATTAACATAAAATAAACCTGTAAAAAGACAAATAAACACATTTTACCGCTAATTCCTCGGACTTTGAGATACACACAGACTCTATAACCAACATGGACTTTAAGCAACCCTCAAATTCTCAGTTTATCAAGCAACTGAACCATCCTACCACAACCAGAGAGCAGTCCTGAACTACTATCTACCTCATTGATAACCCTCGGACTATCCTTGATCGGACTTTGCTGGCTTTACCTTGCACTAAACGTTATTCCCTTATCATGTATCTGTACACTGAAATCATGGTTAACAAGACTGGGTAGACTTGGCTTGTACTCGCTAGAATTTAGAAGATTGAGGGGGGATCTTATAGAAACTTACAAAATTCTTAAAGGGTTGGACAGGCTAAATGCAGGAAGATTGTTCCCGATGTTGGGGAAGTCCAGGACAAGGGTCACAGTTTAAGGATAAGGGGGAAATCTTTTAGGACCGAGATGAGAAAAACATTTTTCACACAGAGAGTGGTGAATCTCTGGAATTCTCTGCCACAGAAGGTAGTTGAGGCCAGTTCATTGGCTATATTTAAGAGGGAGTTAGATGTGGCCCTTGTGGCTAAAGGGATCAGGGGGTATGGAGAGAAGGCAGGTACGGGATACTGAGTTGGATGATCAGCCATGATCATATTGAATGGTGGTGCAGGCTCGAAGGGCCGAATGGCCTACTCCTGCACCTATTTTCTATGTTTCTATGTATTGTCTTTCCGCTGACTGGATAGCACGCAACAAAAGCTTTTCACTGTACCTCGGTGCTGCCTGCTTTTAATATTCATTTTGTTCTGTACATATTTTAGTTTTATTTCTGAAAACCAATGCTATGAACAGACTAGTGGGAGTTGTTTGAAATGAGTTTTTTCATCACATTTAATAAGGGCAAAATATTTTGTGTACTCGTGTAATAGGTTTGTCCAAAAAGTGCGTAAATGTTTAAGAAGGAACTGTAGATGCTGGAAAAATCGAAGGTAGATAAAAAATGCTGGAGAAACTCAGCGGGTAAGGCAGCATCTATGGAGCGAAGGAAAAGGTGATGTTTCGGGTCGAGACCCTTCCAGGAAACTCAGCAGGCGAGGCAGCATATATAGAGCGAAGGAAAAGGTGACATTTCGGGTCGAGACCCTTCTTCAGACTGATGTGTGTAAATATATTCTTTCAGGAAATTGAAAATAAAGTACATTCATTAAGAAGGCTGTGGAGGCCAAGTCAATGGATATTTTTAAGGCAGTGATAGATAGATTCTTGATTAGTACGGGTGTCAGGGGTTATGGGGAGAAGGCAGGAGAATGGGGTTAGGAGGGAGAGATAGATCAGCCATGATTGAATGGCGGAGTAGACTTGATGGGCCGAATGGCCTAATTCTGCTCCTATCACTTATGAAATTGTGCAAGGTGGTTTGTCCACTCTACATTTGCGAACTGCTGGATGGTTTTAGTTTGGGGATTGACCATCTCAGCTTTGGACCGAGCCCTGGGAAGGGAGGTGGTGGCTCGGCGCGGACATGGGACCAGCAGTGGGGAAGAAGCAGCCGTTCCTACTGATGGTTAGCTCGATATTTACAGCACGATAGAACATAGAACACAGAACAGCACAGGCTCAGGCCCTTCGGCCCACAATGTCCATGCTGAACACGAGGTCAATAAAAAGTCAAGACTAAACAAGATAAAAACATACAGCACCGGAGAGCAGAGAGAGGAAATATCTTGATGTTGGTAGTAACAAGCAACATCTGGAGAAATACAGTATTAATCACACAATACCTGTGTTCAAATGTGCTCCTTAATTGTTTAATGGACTCTTCAGCATAGAGTGTTGCTTCAGTTTGTTTCTGTAAACTGGACCACTGTAAATATATAAACACATTCTTAATTTCTTCCCAGATGAAAGTTGTATTAAAGTTATTTTCACTGCCAGGGTAACGGTAACCCATTTCTAAATGTGGATATTCGTCTGGCAAAGGAATGTTTGACATTTGTTCCCCTCATGATTTCGTACACCTCTATAAGATTGCCCCTCAGCCTCCTGCACTCTGGTGAATAAAGTCCACATCCCCAACCTCTCCCTATAGCTCAGGCTCGATTCCCGGCAACATCCTCGTAAACCTTCTCTGCACTCTTTCCAGCTGTACAACATCCTTCCTATGACAGGGAGACCAAAACTGTACACAATAATCCAAGTGTGGCCTCACTAATATGTTGCACAACTGTAACATAACATCCCAACCTCCATGGAGAGAAGGATTCCAGATTCAAGAGAGTTTATTGTCATGTGTCCCAGATAGGACAATGAGATTCTTGCTTTGCTTCAGTACAACAGAATATTGCAGGCATAAATAATACAGAACAGATCAGTGTGACCATATACTATTGAATATATATATACACACATAAATAAGCAGATGAAGTGCAATAGGCTATTAAAGTTCAGATTTTTGTTTGAGTTGAGTTTAATAGTCTGATGGCTGTGGGGAAGAAGCAGGGTGATGTTTCAGGTCGAGACCCTTCTTCTGAGACCTATCTGAAGAAGGGTCTCGACCAGAAACATCGCCCATTCCATCTCTCCAGAGATGCTGCCTGTCCCACTGAGTTACTCCAGCTTTTTGAGTCTATCTGCGGTTTAAACCAGCGTCTGCAGTTCCTTCTCACACACGCCAACTTCCATCCTCAATCCCTGACTGATGAGGACCAGCTGCCAAAGGCCATCAAGAAATATTCCCAGCTTTTGTTGAATTGTATCCCATTGAGAAATTCCATTCCAAGAGAGGATAGGATGTGCAAAATGTGAAGGACAAAATGGTAATTGCATCTACAGGTACAGCAATGCGTGTAGGCTGATCTTGCCCACTCACGCCAGGCAGGAATAATAATAACCAGAATGTCATTCACTCTGCAAATAATTTGAATTAACTATTAACACATCTTATCAGCATGATTAATAGTGGCACTTTACGGTTATATAATGCCATATATTTAGCAAAAACATTCCAAGGAGCTTTACAAAGGTCTCAAAAAAATTAATAGCAAAGAATTTGTCCATTTATTTCCAAATATCTCTCCTCTCCTTCACCTCATTTTAGATTTTCTGTAATTTTCTAATGTTTTGCTGTCCTCTTGCAAGATCTAGGTTTCAAATGTGAACTTATCTTCTCCCTTCAATAGTTGTCATCTAACATGATTATTTCGGGTATTTATTTAATGAATGAAAACATGAAAGTCTCACCATACTCCAGAGTTCAACAGTCTGCAGATGTTTGGTACTGATTTTTTAATATAATTCTGCGTTTCATCATTTGTGACTAATGTTAATGGACATTAAATGGATTATTGGTTTAATCTGCAAAGTAACGACATATTATGATTTGAGCACGAAATGCTGGAGTAACTCAGCGGGACAGGCAGCATCTCTGGAGAGAAGGAATGGGTGACGTTTCGGGTCGAGAGCTTGAAGAAGGGTCTCAACCCCAAACGTCACCCATTCTTTCTCTCCAGAGACGCTGCCTGTCCCGCTGAGTTATTCCAGCATTTTGTGTCTGTCTATCGGTGTAAACCAGCATCTGTAGTTCCTGTGTTTAAGAAGGAACTGCAGATGCTGGAAAATCGAAGGTAGACAAAAATGCTGGAGAAACTCAGCGGGTGCGGCAGAATCTATGGAGGGAGGGAAATAGGCAACGTTTCGGGCCGAACGTTGCCTAACGGGTCTGAAGAAGGGTTTCGCTCCGAAAAGTCGCCTATTTCCTTCGCTCCATAGATGCTGCTGCACCCGCTGAGTTTCTCCAGCACTTTTGTGTACCATCTGTAGTTTCTTCCTTGTTTATGGATTGGCAATGTGAATGCAGGAAGAGGTTACATTGGATAGCTCATTCTCTTGGCTGTTCCAAACAGACTGAGCCAGATTGCTTCCTATAACACAAGTATTCCATGACTCTATGAACTGAAGGAGCAAACCCTCTTGTTTACGGTCAAGTGAGCAATTAAAATGCTCGGGATTATAAGGCAAGGCTGGCTTTTGCTACATAATTGGAAATCAAAGTTGCACACTTGGTCTGGGATACAGTGTCTTCTAAAAACTTCAGATAAATAAGTTGCATATAAAAATTAGTTATGAGAAACTTGTCACAAGTTTTTGAAAGTATTCTTAAAAAGTAAAAGAAAGTAATTAACATACAAACTTACTCGTCAAGATTTAAGGCATTCACAAACATTTCACATAATCTTAAAATGTTAAATATGATTTGCCCAATACTGACGGTTTCCTTGTTTTCCTCGTCCATTTGTTGCGAAACTTGTTTCAGCTCTTCTTTGACCAGTTTAATTTCAGACTCCTGCAGTTCCATCTTATTCTTTCCCTGTCCCACGTCACACATTAAGGTGGAGATCATTCTCTCCATTTGCACCTTCTGCCCGTGAATGTTTTGCACCACACTCTGTAATTCTGCTAACCTACGAGAAAACACACCTGACTTCAGCACACAAAACCAGCAAAAGCTTTAAGGAAATGTAAGATTATTAGTGAGACTTGGGGGAAATGACACTGAGCAAAGGCAGGCAATGTCTGGAAATGTTTATGGGTGTGCTGTTGCAGGGAATAGTCTGAAATTCAGCCAAAGAATTGCCTAACCTATAGTTTTACCGTTGTTACAATCCCTGCCATCAGGCGCTCCAGTTGTGCCGACTGATGTGCGCGGGACTCGAGAGACTGTAGGGGGGGGGGGGTGAGTAAACTGCAGGATTTTCATTGTTGTCAGGGGGGGATTTCCCCGTACAACAAGCTTATGATGTCGAGGGAATCCCCATCCGCTCGCGCCTTTTTGTCAACATGTTGCTGGTCTATTGAATCGCTGGATTTGAACGTCGGGGCTCAAATTCAAGGCCTTCAAAATCACGGATCGCAAGTTCACGCTAAAACAAAAGGCATGTAGGACGTTTATTTAACATCTTATCTAGTTTTTGATGTAGTTTAATTTTAATCTGATGATGCGAAATATGTTAATTAGGCCCCGATATCGGCAACGTGATAATTATCCGTATTGTGTAATTGTCTATCCGTGATCACAAAATATCTGACTAAAAGCTTCCACAGTACATACAGATCGCATTGTGGCCGCTGGCCTCCATGTTGAGCATGGCGGCAGCCATGACCGATCTGTATGTGTGTAACGGCCCTTGTCCTCCATCACAGCTTTTGAGTTAATACAAAACAATAGGGAACAAGATGCTAATTTCCTAGTATGAAAACAACCATAACTTTTTTAATACTGAAGATATGAAAGTGAGTTAGGTAAATATTATATTTTTTTAATGCTTTATCTGATGAGATAAATTACAGGCTTGATTTTTAAAATCTCAAAATGTTGTAACATTCCTAATAGTTTCCCAGACACTTCTACCTATAACCAGCCACACGGGGCTGAAATGGCGTTAATATGAACAGTTCTGTCAATACCCCAACGGGATGAAGACACAAGGAACAGCAGATGCGGGAATCTTGAGCAGAGGAACACAGTGGGTCAGGCAGCATCTGTGGAGGGAATGGACAGGCGACGTTTCATCTTAACCCTATGTCCTCGCGTACATGAACGGAGAAAGAGTGGACAGTATCTCCGGTATCAGGTTCCTGGGCACCCACATGTCAGCAGATCTCAGGTGGTCAACTAAACGGCCTGTCCCACTTTCACGACCTAATTCACGACCTCTGCGGAGTTTGCCCTTGACTCATACTGGCAGCATGGTCGTAGGAGGTCGTAGGAGGTCGTAGGAGGTCATGATGCTAGTCGTAGGAACTCGTGGCATCAAGTAGGTCGGGGCGTTTTTTCAACATGATGAAAAATGTCTACGAGTAAAAAAGGTCGTGAAAGTGGGACAGGCCCTTAACACACACTCCCTGGTAAAGAAGGCACAACAACGGCTTTACTTCCGAATATCACTGAGGAAATTCAACGCCACAACAGCTGCTAGTGTCATTCTACCGTTGCTCCATAGAGAGTGTCCTGACACATGGCATCCTGGTGTGGTACGGCAACAGTTCTGCGGATGACAACAAGGCTCTGGAGAGAGTCACCAACACAGCCCAGAAGATCACCAACACACACCTGCCTGCCCTGGAAGACATCTATAGCTCTCGTTGCCTGCGGAAGGCATCACGCATCCTAAAGGACTCATCTCATCCCACACATCACTTGTTGCCCTTCTGTCCTCAGGAAGGTGTTACACGTCCATCAAATCACACACCACAAGAGCAACAAACAGTTTCTACCCCATGGCCATCAGCACTCTGAACTGAACACACAGCCCCCACTGCCAATATATTATACTGCTATAACAGTATACTGTGGAATATATTGCATATTGCACATTCTGACTTGACTTGATGTTTTTCTTGTCGTTATTATTTCTCTGTACGTTGGAGCTCCGCTCGGGCAGTGTGCCTGACATTTTGTTATATGTATTTACAATGACATTAAAGTGTGATGATTATTATTAATACACTGGTCAAAGCCCCATTCTACAGATTTTAGCAGCATTTTGAGCTTCCACTTGACGACACTACACAGTATTGTTCTATAATGTGAATGTTTGGGCATTGACCGATCATCCTTGTGTTCTTGACCAGGCTCACCTGCGCTCAGATTGATTCCTTTGGCTTTTCATTTCCTCCTCGTTGTCAGTGATCATCAGTTCTAACTGCTGTGCTCGATTTAATAACATGATTATTGACAACTTCTCCGAGTAAAGTGTCCCCTCTGCTTCCTTGAGACGTGACATGATCTTTGAGATGGTGTTGTTGCTGACTTCAATGTTGCCCATGATGGATGACCATGAGGTGGTTTGATCCCGGAAGCCACAGGCTTCTCCTCCAACCTGCTTGAGTTCATTCTGAAGTTTTCCAATCTCCTTTAGCAAGGAGCAGTTTGCTTCTTCCACTGATTTCACTCTGGATTCCAACAAAGACATCTTTGTACCTTTGCCACGAGTGGCTGGAGACTCAGCCTCGAGGGAAGGCAGCTTATTCCGGCCACAGTTCTGGCTATTGATCTTGTGTCTGTCCCGGTTCGGGTCTGACACGTGGATATGGGGAAGACGGCCGGCCTGGGGAATGTCTTCGTCAGATGATCTGGAAAGATATTTTAAAAATGATTTGTGATTGCCATTATCAAGCTGGAAGAAATGTAACCATATCACTAGTTCATCTATAAGACACAGAGTACTAGAGTCACTCAGCAGGTCAGGCAGCACCTGTGGAGAACATGGATAGGTGACATTTTGGGTTGGGACCCTTCTTCAGACCAATAACTTTGCCTATCCATGTTCTCCACAGATGCTGCCTGACCCGCTGAGTTACTCCAGCACTCTGTGAAACGTCACCTGTACCCCAATACCCCAATACCATGTGCTCTAATTTTGCACGCTAATCTCTTGTGTGGGACTTTGTCAAAGGCTTTTTGAAAGTCCAGATACACCACATCCACTGGCTCTCCCTTATCCATTCTAATTGTTACATCCTCAAAAAATTCCAGAAGATTAGTCAAGCATGATTTCCCCTTCGTAAATCCATGCTGGCTTTGACCGATCCTGTCACTGCTTTCCAAATACGCTGCTATAACACCTTTAACAATCGACTCCAGCATCTTCCCCACTACCGATGTAAGGATAACTGGTCTAGAATTCCGTTTTCTCTCTACCTCCTTTCTTAAAAAGTGGTTACATTGGCTACCCTCCAGTTCACAGGAACATCCTTTAATTCTGAGTCTGTGACCTCTAGTCCTAGACTCTCCCACCAGTGGAAACAGCCTCTCCACATCCACTCTATCCAAGTCTTTCACTATTCTGTAAGTTTCAATGAGGTCCCCCCTCATCCTTCTAAACTCCAGCGAGTACAGGCCCAGTGCCGACAAACGCTCATCGTAGGTTAACCCACTCATTCCTGGGATCATTCTTGTAAACCTTCTCGGGACCCTCTCCAGAGCCAGCACATCCTTCCTCAGATATGGGGCCCAAAATTGTTCACAATGAATATTCCAAATGTGGCCTGACCAGTGCCTTATAGAGCCTCAGCATTACATCCCTAAGGCAAGGTGGGTGCTGTGTAACAGGGTGGGTGTATGGGTGTACACAGCAGGGTGGGGTGCTGTGTAACAGGGTGGGTGTATGGGTGTATACAGCAGGGTGGGTGTATGGGTGTACACAGCAGGGTGGGGTGCTGTATAACAGGGTGGGGTGTATGGGTGTACACAGCAGGGTGGGTGCTGTGTAACAGGGTGGGTGTATGGGTGTACACAGCAGGGTGGGGTGCTGTATAACAGGGTGGGTGCTGTATAACAGGGTGGGTGTATGGGTGTACACAGCAGGGTGGGTGTATGGGTGTACACAGCAGGGTGGGGTGCTGTATAACAGGGTGGGGTGTATGGGTGTACACAGCAAGGTGGGGTGCTGTATAACAGGGTGGGTGCTGTGTAACAGGGTGGGTGTATGGGTGTACACAGCAGGGTGGGGTGCTGTATAACAGGGTGGGTGCTGTATAACAGGGTGGGTGTATGGGTGTATACAGCAGGGTGGGTGTATGGGTGTGCACAGCAGGGTGGGGTGCTGTATAACAGGGTGGGTGTATGGGTGTACACAGCAGGGTGGGTGCTGTATAACAGGGTGGGTGTATGGGTGTACACAGCAGGGTGGGGTGCTGTATAACAGGGTGGGTGTATGGGTGTACACAGCAGGGTGGGGTGCTGTGTAACAGGGTGGGTGCTGTGTAACAGGGTGGGTGTATGGGTGTACACAGCAGGGTGGGGTGCTGTGCAACAGGGTGGGTGCTGTGTAACAGGGTGGGTGTATGGGTGTACACAGCAGGGTGGGTGTATGGGTGTACACAGCAGGGTGGGTGCTGTGTAACAGGGTGGGTGCTGTGTAACAGGGTGGGTGTATGGGTGTACACAGCAGGGTGGGTGTATGGGTGTACACAGCAGGGTGGGTGTATGGGTGTACACAGCAGGGTGGGTGCTGTGTAACAGGGTGGGTGCTGTATAACCAGGGAGGGGGCGATACCGTTCACTGGAGCAGCGGGAACATCTGCTGTGATCCGCCGAGGAGAGGTCGCTCATCGCCGGCCGCCCGCCCGCCCAGAGCCGCCCCAGTGCGGGCAGCGGCCGGTCCCGGTCCCGGGGCCGTCACAATGGGCTGGGACCCGGGGGTCGGTGCCTCTGTCCTGGGGCTGCAGGTCCCGCACACCAGCGGATCTCACCTTTGTAGAGTTTGTAAGATCGCTACAGTTAAACAAGACAAAGATATATCCCCACATCAGCCCGTTAAAGAGACGGGTCTCTCGTGTGAAGCCAATCTCAGAGCTGGAGAGTCTCAGCGGGTCGGGCAGCTTCTGTGGAGGGAGATGGACAGGTGAGGTTTGGGTCAGGGCTCTTCTTCAGACTGACCGATGGTCTTTATCCTCACTGAGGCTGGACCCGGGCCCATTCCCTCCACAGATGCTGCCCGACCCGCTGCGTTCCTCCAGTACTTTGTCCTTTGCTCCAGACTCCAGCACCTGCAGTTCCTTGGTGTCCTTCCACCAGCAGCTGATGGGAGTCCCAGATAGAACCATGACATTCTTACTGAGAATGTGTAGACATGGTACACTGGAAACAATATCATAAACCGGAACAAAAGTTCAGTGTGTGTGTGTGTGTACACATACTCACAAGTACACACACACACACACACATACTCACAAGTACACACACACACACACACACACATACTCACAAGTACACACACACACACACACACACATACTCACAAGTACACACACACACACACACAAGTACACACATATACATATTTTATATACACACACACACACACAAAACAAACAATAAGTCTATGTAGTTATAGAAACATAGAAAATAGGTGCAGGAGGAGGCCATTCGGCCCTTCGAGCCAGCACCGCCATTCATTGCTATCATGGCTGATCATCCACAATCAGTACCCCGTTCCTGCCTTCTCCCCATATCCCTTGATTCCACCAACCCTTAGAGCTCTATCTAACTCTCTCTTCAATCCATCCAGTGATTTGGCCTCCACTGCCCTCTGTGGCAGGGAATTCCACAAATTCACAACTCTCTGGGTGAAAACGTTTTTTCTCACCTCAGTTTAGAGCTGCTTTGAGGTTGTCCTGTTTAATAGTCTGATGGCTGTAGGGAAGACGCTGTTCCTGAACCTGGATGTTACAGTTTTTAGGCTCCTGTACCTTCTTCCTGATGGCAACGGAGAGATGAGTGCGTGGCCAGGGTGGTGTGGGTGTCTGATGATGCTGGCTGCCTTTTTGAGGCAGCGACTTCGATAGATCCCTTCGCTGGTGGGGAGGTCAGAGCCGGTGATGGACTGGGCAGTGGTCACAACTTTTTGCTGTCTTTTCCACTCCTGGGCGGTCAAGTTGCCGAAGCAGGCCACCATGTAACCGGTCAGTAGAGACGCTCTCTACTGTGCACCTGTAGAAGTGAGAGGTTCACCAAAGGATGATCTGTTTACCTGCACCTTGACATCAGAAACAAGCGCTGCTCACATCACCATTCAGAGGTGGAACTAGACAGCATAGATGAGCAGTTTCAAGAGGAGTAGGATGAAATAAATAAACTCCAGGAATGTGACTACATACATTGGATATCTTCACCTACACTGCGGTGTGAAGCAACCGAACATCGCTAAAGGCACCTCCCTGTCTACCATCCTTGTTTATTTGGATTGATTGAAAGATACAGCATGGAAACAGGCCCTTCGGCCCACCAGGTCCACACCAACCAGTTCCATATTATCCCACTTTCTCATCCACTCCCTACACACTCGGGGGCAATTTACAGAGGGCCGATTAACCAACAAACCCGCATGTTTTTGAGATGGAGGAAATCAGAGCAAACCCATGTGGTCACAGGGAGAATGTGCAAAGACCAAGACCCAGACCAGGATCGAACCTCCGTCTCTGGCGCTGAGACAACGGCTCCACCAACGGAACCATAAGGGATTAAAACGAATAAGGTTCAGGTTGGGATTTAAACCATTGAGGTACCACATTTGTATCTGCATGTTATTGGGTTTACAGGCATGTTCCCGATGTTGGGGGAGTCCAGAACCAGGGGCCACAGTTTAAGAATAAGGAGTAAGCCATTTAGAACGGAGACGAGGAAACACTTTTTCACACAGAGAGTGGTGAGGCTGTGGAATTCTCTGCCTCAGAGGGCGGTGGAGGCAGGTTCTCTGGATACTTTCAAGAGAGAGCTAGATAGGGCTCTTAAAGATAGCGGAGTCAGGGGATATGGGGAGAAGGCAGGAACGGGGTACTGATTGTGGATGATCAGCCATGATCACATTGAATGGCGGTGCTGGCTTGAAGGGCCGAATGGCCTCCTCCTGCACCTATTGTCTATTGCTGCAGCAAGTAAGAATGTTACTGTTCAGTTGCTGCTTCATCTATCTGACAATTAAACACTTGGCACCAATGACTATCTCCTCAGTAAAGGCCAACATCGCCACCTGCTGTCCTCTCCCTTCCTTGCAGGAGATGAGAGACAGGGTCTCTCTCACCAGAGCCAACCTTTGCTATTTCCTTTGTACCTGAGATTACTTTCTCCAGAGAAACACAAACGCACGCATGCAAAAGCAAACGTAAACTGGCCTTCACAAGTGATTTTGAGCGCGGCAGCAAGGTTGGCTTACTATGTAGGAAGGAACTGCAGATGCTGGTCTAAATCGAAGACAAACACAGAGTGCTGGAGTAACTCAGCGGGTCAGGCAGCATCTCTGGAGCAAAGGAATGGGTAATGTTTCAGATCGAGACCCTTCTTTAGACTTACTTCTGACTTACTACATTTACACCTTAGTGCATGCAATTTTAAATCCCTTTAACCAAGAAAGGGTACATTAGCTACAGTGGAGTGAAACAAAGGCTGTCGTGATTCCAGCTATACTGGGATGAGTGGGCCTGTATTCATTAGTTTATACTGATTTCTACCTATCAAAAATCAATAATACTTGAAACGCAGAATACCTCTCTGGTGAGCCTCTGGATGTGTTTTTGAACCCAGTCCATTTAATCTCAGTTCTGATCTCTGGTAGGGATGGGTTGTAAAAAGCGTGGGGAATTTAAATGCCGAATCTAGGAGGCTACGTGCCCTCAACTTTACTCACAAATCACAAGATTTGGCTGCTGTGATACTGAGATATGACTGAGAGAGGAGAGGGAATGATATTTTCAGAGTTATAATTCTTATAGTCACAGAGTGATACAGTGTGGAATCAGGCCCTTCGGCTCAACTTGCCCACACCGGCCACCATGTCCCATCAACACTAGACCCACCTGCCCACGTTTGGTCCTTATCCCTCCCAACCTGTCCTATCCATGTACCTGTCTAACTGTTTCTTAAATGTCGAGATAGTCCCAGCCTCAACTACCTCCTCTGGCAGCTTGTTACATACACCCACCACCCTTTGTGTGAAAAAGTTACCCCTCCAGATTCCTATTAAATCTTTTCCCCTTCACCTTGAATCTATGTCCTCTGGTCCTCAATTCCCCTACTCTGGGCAGGAGACTCTTTGCATCTACCCGATCTATTCCTCTCATGATTTTGTACACCTCCATAAGATCCACCTTCATCCTCCTGCGCTCCATGGAATAGAGACCCAACCTGCTCAACCTCTCCCTATAGCTCACACCCTCTAGTCCTGGCAACATCCTCGTAAATCTTTTCTGAACCCTTTCCAGCTTGACAATATCTTTCACACAACATGGTGCCCAGAACTGAACGCAATATTCTAAATATTGCGGTCTCACCAGCGTCTTATACAACTGCAACATGACCTCCCAACTTCTATACTCCAATACGGTCGATATTTCAACTCCTGTGTCTGGGCAAGAGACTCTGTGCATCTACCCAATCTGTTCCACTCATGATTTTATACACCTCTATTAGATCACCCCTCATCCTCCTGCGCTCCAATTCTTGTTTAAACACTGGAAAGAATTTATCTCCAACAGTCCCAACTCGGGTTTAGAAAACCAGAAGAAATACTTTTGATTCTTGAAGTCTACATGAACACAGTCGAATAGATCAAACATGTAAACATTTATTATGGCAGGACACAAAATTCACAATCCTTTTGAAAACCTTGAGCATAGATATCTTAAAACTATTTAAATAAGACTCAAAATCTAAAATATGTTTATGGTTCATTCAGGTGGCCATCAAAATATTATTAGTTCAGCTGTTTCTGCAGCAGAATTAAAGCAACATTTGAGTATGATAAAATACAAGCCACCACGGAAGGAATAAGAACACTGATTAGCTATAAAAGTACTAGTTTTGTGAAACTTTTTATTGGTTAATGAAACTTTAATTAGCTTTATTACTTGTGCCCAATGTGTCATTTATTATTTTAGTAGTATCAATTTCTCTGCAAGATCGAACATTAAACTTAATTGGTCTTCAGTGGGGTGTGTATAGCAGCAGCCGTCACAATAAAATTACTGTAGATAAACCATCACAGATAAGCTCAATTCGTCCGTATTAATTCTTGCTTTATCTCTGCACAATATCTCCTGCTACAGTCAGGGAAGACAAAATCCTTTAAAAAAAAATAGCACTCTAGAAAACTCATGGGTCATTTCCTCATACTTTGCACAGCTTCTGATTTAGGTGGTTTATAAAATACAAAGTGATATAATAGACTCAGTGCTCTAGTGATTCATATATAATTACAACCCAGTAAACTGAGGAAATGACACCCTGCCCTGGGTTAAGTAAGAGTGGTGCCATTTTTGTGTAAACACAATGTGTAAGAAGGAACCGCAGATGCTGGTTTAAACCGTAGACACAAAATGCTGGAGTAACTCAGCGGGACAGGCAGCACGTCTGGAGAGAAGGAATGGGTGACGTTTTGGGTCGAGACCCTTCTTCAGACTCAACGTCACCCATTCCTTCTCTCCAGGGATGCTGCCTGTCCCGCTGAGTTACTCCAGCTTCTTGTGTCCACCTTGTATGTAAACACAATGTCCGGTGCCCATCCAAACTTGTGACAAGTGCCTCCTGATCTGCCCCCATCTATACTGAAGCTACGCCGTGGGAGGCTGTAATCTCGCGTTAGCTGCACTGCAACTCTAACTTGGCGCCGACGTCGTTTTGGGATCCACTGCTTCATGTTTGGGGAAGGCAAGTGGCCCTGCTCGTTGCTAGTTATACGTTGGTAACTTCGACAAGGATAAGGCGACTGCATGCAGAGAGCTCTCATTTAGCCGTCCTGTGGCAAGGTGCACCAGCAAGCGGAATCGTTCTGTCGACCCTGTCACTGATGCCTGTGAAATTGGGAACTGCTTAGCCAGTAGAATCCAATTAAGCGCCTTTGCATGCAGAGCAAGTTGTTACTTGGGCCACATTACTTAGTTCCCAATACCATCCCAAGTGCTTCATCAATGCTTGACTCCGTGTAGGAGCAGAGTTTTCAGAAAATATCAGAAGCTCCCAAAGTTAAATTCAGTCCAACTAATCGGACGGGAGACACTTTGTGCATGAATCTTGTACCCAAATACTTACATTTACAATAATCCAGGAAGAACAGCAGAAAACTGTGCAAGGCAAACATTTGTTCTAGTTTAAAAAATATAAGACTGTACAATTTAAAGTTACAAGAAGTGACAGTGCAAACGCTCCATTCTGGCACACTAGCCCTTCCAGAAACTATCCTGGTGCTCCAGGCTCCATTCCCATGAAGTGCAAACAAAACAATGGCTGGATAAAATGTTTCTACTAGAATTGTTCAAAGGGTAAAATTCCAGCAAGTCCGAGCGAGACTCTGAAGAAAGGCAGGTCATGTGATCACGTGTGCGCCATTTCAAGTTCCTCCAGTTGGCCTTTATGTAAACGATATCTGGCAAGATCTTTTCTGGTAACGATCCCAATCACCTACATGCAAAATATTTAGCACGTCAATTTTGGCAAATTAAATCAGTTGCATAACACACAGCTGCTCCTGATGTAGAGAGCTATGCAGCACAGAACCAGGCTCCTCAGCCCCACTAGTTCCGTATCTTGCGGTAGTATGGTTTAGATACTCACCCCATTGCTTCCATCACAGATGACCAGGTGCCGCAAGCCAAGAGTACGGAATAATCTGAAGACTCTTGGCAGAGACGCCTCCTTTAACAAAAAAACGCACACATCGAATTGTAAATTGTAAACTTACTGTTGAATTTGTCAACTTCTTAACATCTTTACATTGAAATTGTGTATAAATTAACACACAATGGCACAATTCAGTCTGAAGAAGGGTCCTGACCCGAAACATCACTTAAGATAGACACAAAAAGCTGGAGTAACTCAGCGGGACGGGCGGCATCTCTGGAGAAAAGGAACGGGTGACCTGAAACGTCATCCATTCCTTCTCTCCAGAGATGCTGCCTGTCCCGCTGAGTTACTCCAGCTTTTTGCGTCTATCTTCGATTTACACCAGCATCTGCAGTTCCTTCCTACACATCACTTATCCATGTTCTCCAGAGAAGATGGCAGACTAGCTGAGTTACTCCAGCACTTTGTATTTTTTGCTGAAGATTTTGGGGTCTGCAGTTCCTTGTGTATTGAGGACAACTTCCCATTGTCCTGTGCTCACCAGACATCTGCTGAGCATGGCCCCGGGCAGTGTCTCGGCTGGGAGAAACCGCCGTCTCTTCCTGTGTTGGCAGCTGCATTGACAGCAACAGCAAGGGCAGGGGTCATCAGTTCCTAGTGACGGTCGTCAGGCCAACTGACCCCTAATTGCCTCAATCGTCAATGGTTTCTTTAGTGTTACATGAAAGACATGTTTTGCATACAGATCCACAAGACAATCCCTGTGCATAGTGGAGAACACACAGAGCCGCCCACCAAGAGGCACCATTTTATAACCCAAGCTGCAGCTGAGCACTAAAGCCTGTCGCAGCCGTCACCTTCTCCATCTTGGTCATCCTGGAATTCACTGGAATTTAGGGGATCTTATAGAAACATAGCAAATTCTTAAAGGATTGGACAGGCTATTTGACAACAGACAATAGACAATAGGTGCCGGAGTAGGCCATTTGGCCCTTCGAGCCAGCACCGCCATTCACTGTGATCATGGCTGATCATCCACAATCAGTACCCCGTTCCTGCTTTCTCACCAAATCCCCTGACTCCGCTATCTTTAAGAGCTCTATCTAACTCTCTTGAACGTTTCCAGAGAATTGGCCTCCACTGCCTTCTGAGGCTGAGAATTCCACAGACTCACAACTCTCTGGGTGAAAACTTTTTTCCTCAACTCCGTTCTAAATGGCTTAGCGCTTATTCTTAAACTGTGGCCCCTGGTTCTGGACTCCCCCAACATCGGGAACATGTTTCCTGCCTCTAGCGTGTCCAATCCCTTAATAATCTTACATGTTTCAATAAGATTCCCTCTCATCCTTCTAAATTCCAGAGTATACAAGCCCAGCCGCTCCCTTCTCTCAGCATATGACAGTCCCGCCATCCCAGGAATTAACCTTGTAAACCTACGCTGCACTCCCTCAATAGCAAGAATGTCCTTCCTCAAATTTGGAGACCAACACTGCACACAATACTCCAGGTGTGGTCTCACTAGGGCCCTGTACAACTGCAGAAGGACCTCTTTGCTCCTATACTCAACTCCTCTTGTTATGAAGGCCAACATGCCATTCGCTTTCTTCACTGCCTGCTGTACCTGCATGCTTACTTTCATAGACTGATGAACAAGGACCCCCAGATCTCATTGTACTTCCCCTTTTCCCAACGACACCATTCAGATAATAATCTGCCTTCCTGTTGTTGCCACCAAAGTGGATAACCTCAAATTTATACACATTAAACTTCATCTGCCATGCATCTGCCCACTCCCCCAACCTGTCCAAGTCACCCTGCATCCTCATAGCATCCTCCTCACAGTTCACACTGCCACCTGCTTTGTGTCATCTGCAAATTTGCTAATGTTACTTTGAATCCCTTCATCTAAATCATTGATGTATATTGTAAATAGCTGCGATCCCAGCACCGAGCCTTGCGGTACCCCACTAGTCACTGCCTGCCATTCTGAAAGGGACCCGTTAATCCCTACTCTTTGTTTCCTGTCTGCCAACCACTTCTCTAGCCATGTCAGCACCCTACCCCCAATATCATGTGCCCTAATTTTTCCCACTGATCTCCTATGTGGGACCTTATCAAATGCTTTCTGAAAGTCCAGGTACACTACATCCACTGGCTCTCCCTTGTCCATTTTCCTAGTTACATCCACAAAAAATTCCAGAAGATTAGTCAAGCATGATTTCCCCTTCGTAAATCCATGCTGACTGACCAACTTTTCCCAATGCTGGGGGAGTCCAGAACCTGGGGTCACAGTTTAAGAATATGGGGTAGGCCATTTAGGACTGAGATGAGGATTTTTTTTTCATCCAGAGAGTTGTGAATCTGTGAAATTCTCTGCCACAGAAGGAAGTGGAGGCCAATTCTCTGGATGTTTTCAAGAGAGTTAGATAAGGCTCTTAGGGGTAAGGGAATCAAGGGATATGGGGTGAAGGCAGGAACAGGGTACTGATTGTGGATGATCAGCTGGCTCCAAGGGCCGATTGGCCTACTCCTGCACCTATTGTCCATGCGTCCCTCTCCATACCTGGCCCTCTTCAGCCTTCGCACTCCTGCCTTTTGACCCACGTTTTCATGAACAAGGGTTTATATTCCCAGTCTTTCACTCGACTGGGATCTTTCCACAACCTAGGGGATTCTGGATGGTCACATCCAATGCACCCACTATCTGGGCATGTTACTTCTTTTCAAACCCGAAGATTTCGGCTGCCAATAATTGCTCTAATTTCTTCAGCCTACCAATCCGCATTATCTCTGCTCCCCAATTCTCTGATATTGGAACATTTTCAGTTTCTTTTGTCGAGTAGAAATCAACCTCAAAGTTTCTGCCATTTTCTAAATTCCTATTATGAATTCTCCACTTTCAATCTGTCAGGGAACAATATTTACTTTATATAGACCATAAATACCTGGAGTAACTAACTCAGCGGGACAGGCAGCATCTCTGGAGAGAGGGAATGGGTGACCCTTAAGGGTCTTAAGAGATGCTGCCTGTCCTGTGAGTTACTCCGGCATTTTGTGTCTACGGTTTAAACCAGCATCTGCAACTCCTTCCCACACAATATTTTGTTTAATCTCCAAAGACATGAGGGACTGCACAACGCTAGAAAAATAAACAGCTGGAAGACCTCAGTGGGTCAAGCAGCATCTGTGGAAGCATAGGGATGGCTGAGACCCCTCAGCAAGGCAGAGTGTGGAGGGAAGGTGGACAGTTTATAGATACGAGAGGGAGGGGTGGGAGAGAGTGGCAGGTGGAACCAGAGGATGGGGAGATGATGGGCGGATGGAGCAAGGTGGGGAGAGGCAAGGAAGGAGGGGAGGGCTGGATTTCAGAAATATTTACCAGCTGCACATAATTCCACTCATTATATGGGGCGCCGACGGTTCTTACTTTAGGGACAAACAATGCAGCGGCACAAAGAACAACAACCATATCTATTCCAAGTGTAAGGAGTGAGCTATGATCAAAGATCACATTTTGTAGCTCAAATACTAACATATATCAGATTATCTACCTGAACAAAAGTGTGAGATGCAAGAGAGTAGAAGTTATGCTCCATAGGAAACCCCAATATAATGTATCTTGACTGTCAATGTCATTGTTGGGATCAGCAACTTGAACAAAGCACCATGTTATCACACAGACAAAACTTTGTATAACCCAGCTTCCATCCCCCCCCCCCCCCCCCCACCCACATCAGTCTGAAGAAAGATTCCACCCTAAAATGTGCCTATCCACGTTCTCCATAGATGCTGCCTGACCCGCTGAGTTACTCCAGCACTTTGTGTTTGTCTTCGATTTAGACCAGCATCTGCAGTTCTGGTTTTTTTTGTATGTCACAATGTTAATGAAGCATGAAAAAGGGCGGGATTGAAAGAGGACCAGACGGCACGGTTCCATGGCAGCATCTGAACGTTACTCACCCCAGGCACACTGTAGGGCGTGGGGTTGATGAACTCCGTCAGGTCCACTGTACAATGCCGCTCGTCTTGCGACACGTGGATAGACTGGATGGGTGGGAACCGCGGGTAAGCATCGCGGAAATCCTTCAGTTGGAGCTTCCTTTGGGTCAGGTTGGAGTTTGCTCTTTCCACAAACACCTGAAATAGTCAAGAGTTAAAGTAAGGCCAAGTGCTTCACCTGGCAGCTGGGGGAACATTTCCATCCTCTATACTCGCTCTCTCTCCCCACTCTGTACAATAATCACACATCTGATATCCAACTCACAACACCATTTCCTAATTGACATCTTAATCCATGTTTAAGGGCCTGTCCCACTTTCATGACCTAATACACAACCTCTGCCGAGTTTGCCATTGACTCATACTAGCAGCATGGTCGTCACCAGGTCGTAGGAGGTCGTAGGTAGGTCGTAGCAGGCCGTGATGCTAGTCGTAAGTACTCGTGGCATCAAGTAGGTCGGGGTGTATTTTCTAGCATGATGAAAAATGTCCATGAATAAAAAAGGTTGTGAATTAGGTGGGGAAAGTGGGACAGACCCATTACCATGTGTCCATTCACAAGAATACTTAAAATAAGATGCATTATAGTTATAACAATCCTGAAGAATGTATGGAGAGTCATACAGCATGGAAACAGGCCCTTCGGCCCAACTTGCCCATGCCCACCAAATTGTCCCCTTACCTAGTCCATATTGCTCTACCATATACCCACCACCCTGTGTGTGGAAAACGTTGCCCCTCAAGTTGCGAGCAAATCTTTCCCTTCTCACCGTAAACCTATGCCCTATAGTTCCTGCTTCCCCTACCCTGGGAATCATCTGCTTTTTGTATTTATACACCTGCTTTTACACACCTCTATTAGATCAGTCGTCAACCTCAGTCCCAGTTTGCCCAACCTCTCCCTACAACTGAGGCCTTCAAGTCCAGGCACTCTTTCCACATTACTTCACAAACAAATCAACATATTGTTAGTATTTCTTTTTTGATTAGATTCATTTCTGACGTTACTTCAAAGATTACCTTGTGTTTTAGGAGAACAATTAGCTGGGATCGTAAAATTAATCCGCATAGTCTTCCAACATTATCGTATTCAGGCTAAAAAGTGAAAGTATTTCATAATTATATAGTGTCATATGTGCAGATTTGAATTAGTAAACTAGAACAGCAGTTTGAGATACGTTGTGTTACCAACAGTAATCCCACCAGGGGGCGCCGCACGATGGCAGCCTCGCCAACAGTCTGTCTGTCTTTGTCTTTTTTTGTTATTTTTAGTGTGTTTTTAAAGTTTGTGTAAATGTTCTGTGGTTTGTTTTATGTGGGGGGGGGGGGGGGGCGGGGGGAACTTTATTCAGTCTCTTACCTTGCCGGAGATGCGATTGTTTTCCGGATCGTATCTCCGGTCGCTCTGCGGCCTAACATCGTGGAGCTGGAGGTCATGCTCGAGACGGACTTTGAGCCCACCGCAGGGCCGTGGACTTACTATCGGAGCCAATCCCTTGCCTGGGATCGACGCTCCAACCGCGGCCTGCGGATTTCACCATCGAGGAGCTAACAGTCTTGGGTAGAGACCGACGTCGGGAAGCTACAAACGACGCAGGTTTCGACCAGCCCCGACCCGGGGTCAGATCCCCCGGCGTGGGGGAGCTGAGATTCCCCCCCTATGCAGGAGCTTGATCACCCCTAGGCGAGGGCCCAAACGCTGCCGGCTACGGGAGCCAAGATCACCCCGTCAATGGAAGGCTCAAGGCCCCAGACCGCGGGAGAACAAAGAAGGGAAGAGATTGAGCTTTCATCACAGTGAGGAATGTGGAGGAGTCACTGTGGTGGATGTTGATGTTAAAATGTATTTTGTGTGTTTTGTTGCTTTTTATTGGCGTGACTGTATGGCAAATGAAATTCCTCGTATGTTGCAAAACATACTTGGCTAATAAAGTATGATTATGATTATTACTCACTTTACCTCTCTAGCTTTGGAGTATATTATGGGAAACAGTAAGGATATAGTTTGTGAACACCATACCAGATTATACATGTGTATTGTTTCAGTAAAATGGCAATAGGTACAGAAAAGTTATTAAATAACCAACTTCCTAGACAAACAAAACATTTCCCTATGCTACCGCCAAAGAAAAATATAGAATGAAGTCATTTAAAAATAAAAAGAGACAAAACAATAGCTGCATTGGAAAAAGAACGGTCTCTCGAGTGCATCGGGTTTTCCGTACGAAGTTTCTCAGTTTCTCTGGATTTAATAACCAGATGTCACATGAATTGTTAAAAACTGAAAATACAGCAAATTCAAGATGATCCAGTTGCATTTGGCATGACAAATGTGCAGCAAAATACTGCGTTTCCTCAGGCAACATGTTGCTGTACTGGCCAGGAGACTAAAAAAAGGTTTAAGAAGGAACTGCAGATGCTGGAAAATCGAAGGTAGACAAACATGCTGGAGAAACTCAGCGGGTGAGGCAGCATCTATGGAGCGAAGGAATAGGTGACGTTTCGGGTCGAAACCCTTCTTCAGACTGATGTGAGGGTTGGGGGGGGGGTGGGCGGGAAGAAGAAAGGAAGAGGTAGAGCCAGTGGGCTGAGGGAGAGCTGAGAAGGGGAGGAGAAAGTAGGGACTACCTGAAATTAGAGAAGTCAATGTTCATACCGCTGGGGTGCAAACTGCCCAAGCGAAATATGAGGTGCTGCTCCTCCAATTTATGGTGGGACTCACTCTGGCCATGGAGGAGGCCCAGGACAGAAAGGGCGGATTCGGAATGGGAGGGGGAGTTGAAGTGCTGAGCCACCGGGAGATCAGGTTGGTTATTGCGAACCGAGCGGAGGTGTTGGGCGAAGCGATCGCCAAGCCTACGCTTGGTCTCACCGATGTAGAGCAGCTGGCACCTAGAGCAGCGGATGCAATAGATGAGGTTGGAGGAGATGCAGGTGAACCTCTGCCGCACCTGGAAAGACTGCTTGGGTCCTTGGATGGAGTCAAGGGGGGAGGTAAAGTGAGAAGTGTAGCATTTCTTGCGGTTGCAAGGGAAAGTGCCCGGGGAGGGGGTGGTTCGGGTGGGAAGGGACGAATTGACCAGGGAGTTCCAGAGGGAAAAGGGTTCTAAAAAAAGGTTCTTTCATCATAGAAAGGGCAAAGCAATGCAAGATGGTTATTCTGCGGCTCCAGTCACCACCTCCCTGGCTTCACAAAGGTGCAAACTCACTATCACAAGGATCAAAATGAGAAGGTTGCCAAGGTGGGGATGGGAGGGAAGCAAGCCACAGACGTTGAACACTCGCGAGGGTTTAACACAATTTGAAAAGGGGTCTTTTTTTATCAGAGAGATGTTGACAACTGCATACTAATTACACAACTTAACGAAAGATCTCAACAATACATTTAATAAAGCTTTTTGCTTGTTCTAGGAATGAAGAATTCTCTTTTCAATGTGGGATGTGGCTCTATTCTAACAGTATATACCAGACACTTTACCTGTTACGCCGTTTCAGAAATCTTAACACTGGTCACATCACAATTGGAGAATGTTGTCATCAAGGTTTTTCTGTTACCTTCTGGCCACATTTAGGATCATTACTATCCACCTGTTTACATTCCTTGCCTATCTTGTGAGAAACAAAATCTACATATTTTCCTATTTACGATGATTACCTCGTGATTCTCATCAACCACTGGAAATCCATTGTGGTTGGTAGTTGTGTCACTCAGGATGTCCACAATGCGCCCCACCTTCTCCACACATTTGAAACAAGTGACTGGGTAACTCATCACTTCACTACAATCAAATGGAATATTGGGTGTCAATGCACGCGTCCATTAAAAACTTAGTTGTGCAACACAATTCACCTCAAATATCAAACCCTGTCCTTGAAATTAATGCCAGTGCCATTTTAATTTCCAGTACTATGGAGTACAAAGTAAATAACTAATAATAAATGAATAAGGGTATCTTTATAATTGATGGACACAAAAAACTGGAGCAACTCAGCGGGTCAGGCAGCATCTGTGGAGAACATGGATAGGTAACGTTTCACAGAGTAACGCTGGAGTAACTCAGCGGGTCAGGCAGCATCTGTGGAGAACATGGATAGGTGACGTTTCACAGAGTGCTGGAGTAACTCAGCGGGTCAGGCAGCATCTGTGGAGAACATGGATAGGTGACGTTTCACAGAGTGCTGGAGTAACTCAGCGGGTCAGGCAGCATCTCTGGAGAACATGGATAGGTGAAGATTTGGGTTGTGACCCTTCTTCAGACGGATTGTTGGATTGTAGCTCCCCCTACAATCAGTCTGAAGAAGGGTCCTGACCCGAAACATCACGTGTCCATGTTCTCTAGAGATGCTGCCTGACCCGCTGAGTTACTCCAGCACTTTGTGTCTACCTTTTGTATAAATCAGCATCTGCAGTTGGCTTTTATTATATTTTATAATTGATTAGGTAATTGTACATTAGAACCATAACTGAGAGCTCTCTCAATGACATAAAATTGACAATAAAATTACTATTATTATTATTATTATAGGAGTAACGCTTATGGAAAGGACGAAGTGGGAAATCTTACCGTGCAGTTAAAGTGTGAGATTTTTCAGGAGGTTCCCAACCAAGGAAAGGGACACTCTGCAGCTTGATGTGAATGTCATACAGACCCTAGAAACACAAACAAGCTACTTGTTAAACTTTAATTTATGTACAGCCCAATTCTACTTCACATTGATATAGCTCAATGTAAAATTAGGTACCGAGTTAAATCATTGAATTTCTCCTCAGTTTGTTTAGGATTTACAATACATACTTTCAAAGCTGATCTCTTTCTGCAATGGTTTCCAAAGCTAATACAAAGTGCTGCAAATATTGCAAATGGTAAACCCAAATTATAGGGACATTCAGGTCAGGCTAATTCTTGGGATGAGTGGGGTGGTCTGTTCAAGAAATGCCAGGCTGTTCAGGTGTATGTTGCTTGGAGTTTAGAAGAATGAGGGGTGACCTTATACAAATATACAAGATTGCAAGGGAGATGGACAGGGGAGATGTTTAAGAAAGAACTACTGATGCTGGAAAAAGCGAAGGTAGACAAAAATGCTGGGGAAACAGCGGGTGAGGCAGCATCTATGGAATGAAGGGATAGGTGACGTTTCGGGCCAAGACCCTTCCGGAAACTCAGCGGGTAAGGCAGCATCTATGGAATGAAGGGATAGGTGACGTTTCGGGCCGAGACCCTTCCGGAAACTCAGCGGGTGAGGCAGCATCTATGTAGCGAAGGAATAGGTGACGTTTTGGGTCAAGACCCTTCCGGAAGGGTCTCGACCCGAAACGTCACCTATTACTTCGCTCCATAGATACTGCCTCACCCGCTGTTTCTCCAGCATTTTCGTCTACCTTGGACAGGGGATGGTGAGCTGTTGCCACTAGTGTGAGTATCACCATCAAGGGGACAAAGCTACAAAATAAGGGACCAGGCATTTAAAAGTGTGGTGTATAGAAATATCATATCTAAGGGTGGTGAATCTGTGCAATTCATGCTGACCACCCAGTCCCATTAGCCTGCATTTGGCCCAGGGCCCTCTAAACCCACAACATGCTCTGGACTAGGAAATCCAGAGACATGGATACATTATTTAGACACAGGAGTTGAAATATCTACTGTATTGGAGTATAGAAGTTGGGAGGTCATGTTGCAGTTGTACAAGACGTTGGCGAGACCGCTTTTAGAATATTGCGTTCAGTTCTGGGCACCATTTTATAGGAAAGATATTGTCAAGCTTGAAAGGGTTCAGAAAAGATTTACCAGGATGTTGCCAGGACCAGAGGGTGTGAGCTACAGGGAGAGGTTGAATAGGCTGGGTCTCTATTCTATGGAGCGCAGGAGGATGAGATGTGGTCTCATAGAGCTGCACAAAATCATGAGAGGAATAGATCGGATAGATGCACAGAGTCTCTTGCCCAGAGTAGGGGAATCGAGGACCAGCAGACATAGGTTCAAGGTGAAGGGGAAAAGATTTAATAGGAATCCGAGGGGTACCTTTTTCACACAATGGGTGGTGGGTGTATGGAACGAGCTGCCAGAGGAGGTAGTTGAGGCTGGGACTATCCCATCATTTAAGAAACAGTTAGACAGGTACATGGATAGGACAGGTTTGTAGGGATATGGACCAAGCGCAGGCAAGTGGGACTAATGTAGCTGGGACATGTTGGCCAGAGTGGGCAAGTAGGGCCCAAGGGCCTGTTTCCACCCTGTATCACTCTCTCCCTATCTCAATACTAATTGAAAAAAGCTACTTGGTTCATCAACAATTAGAAATTGGCAATGAATGCTTGCCACGCCACAGACACACTCAGGCATTAAGGGGAAAATGGGAATGATAATGATTTTAATTAATAAAACCTGTAAGCTGCAAATGAACAAAATAAACATTTAGCAAGGCAAATCATTAATGAAGCTGTTAACTTCACAGCAAATATATGGCAGGAACTATTAATTAATTTCACACACTCAACATCAGTACTGTTTTGTTTTTAAACATAACGTAATAGGCCACGCTTTCCGATTTTCAATTAGGTGATTTTACTTCATATAAACAGAAAAACTGTCAATTGTTCTTCAGCACTTTCTTAACAAACCCAAAGCCGAAACTTTTGAAGCAAGACAAATTCACTATTTACTACCATAGAGGATACAGCAGTAAGAACGTTCGGTCAGCTTTCCCTGTGCATTTAAAAAATATAAACAAACGTGCTTTAAATGTGCCTTTGAATCAAAGAATTTTCTGCATCAACTCTTTGGTGAGTTAACACACATTCTCCCACTCTAATCTCCCCCTTCAAGTCTTCTTTGAACATTTAGTTTAGTTTAGTCTAGTTTATTGTCACGTGTACCGAGGTACAGTGAAAAGCTTTTGTTGCGTGCTAATCAGTCAGCAGAAGTTGTGGTTACGTCACCTTCTTTAACCTATTCCAAGCTCAGCAACTTTCAACTGAAAGTGTTTTCCTGAGGCCATTGTTTAACTGAACAACTAGAGAACTGGCTGGCAAATTATGTGGATAGAGAACTGGCTGGCAAACAGGAAGCAAAGAGTAGGAGTAAACGGGTCCTTTTCACAATGGCAGGCAGTGACTAGTGGGGTACCACAAGGCTCAGTGCTGGGACCCCAGCTATTTACAATTTATATTAATGATCTGGACGAGGGAATTGAAAGCAACATCTCCAAGTTTGCGGATGACACTAAGCTGGGGGGCAGTGTTAGCTGTGAGGAGGATGCTAGGAGACTGCAAGGTGACTTGGATAGGCTGGGTGAGTGGGCAAATGTTTGGCAGATGCAGTATAATGTGGATAAATGTGAGGTTATCCACTTTGGTAGCAAAAACGGGAAGGCAGACTATTATCTAAATGGTGGCCGATTAGGAAATGGGGAGATGCAGCGAGACCTGGGTGTCATGGTACACCAGTCATTGAAAGTAGGCATGCAGGTGCAGCAGGCAGTGAAGAAAGCGAATGGTATGTTGGCCTTCATAGCAAGAGGATTTGAGTATAGGAGCAGTGAGGTTCTACTGCAGTTGTACAGGGTCTTGGTGAGACCACACCTGGAGTATTGCGTACAGTTTTGGTCTCCAAATCTGAGGAAGGACATTATAGCCATAGAGGGAGTGCAGAGAAGGTTCACCAGACTGATTCCTGGGATGTCAGGACTTTCATATGAAGAAAGACTGGATAGACTTGGCTTATACTCGCTAGAATTTAGGAGATTGAGAGGGGATCTTATAGAAACGTACAAGATTCTTATGGGGTTGGACAGGCTAGATGCAGGAAGATTGTTCCCGATGTTGGGGAAGTCCAGGACAAGGGGTCACAGCTTAAGGATAAGGGGAAAATCCTTTAAGACCGAGATGAGGAAAAACTTTTTCACACAGAGAGTGGTGAATCTCTGGAACTCTCTGCCACAGAGGGTAGTTGAGGCCAGTTCATTGGCTATATTTAAGAGGGAATTAGATGTGGCCCTTGTGGCTAAAGGGATCAGGGGGTATGGAGAGAAGGCAGGTACGGGATACTGAGTTGGATGATCAGCCATGATCGTATTGAATGGCGGTGCAGGCTCGAAGGGCCGAATGGCCTACTCCTGCACCTAATTTCTATGTATCTATGTATCTAACTAATCCGTGCTCTTCAGTCAGTTACTCAACCTCGGCTTTACTACAGCTTCTCCTTATCTAAGCCATCAGTACCACTCACAACTTGGAACACTGCCAGCAAATTGTTTCCAATGCCCCTGTGCAATGGACAACGACAACAGAGTCAGCATGTAAGGTACACAAAAATGCTGGAGAAACTCAGCGGGTGCTGAGTCAGCATGTACATGTTGGACAACAACACAGCTTTTCTTAAGTCCCTCATTATTGCTGCTATTATATTAAATCTCTTCTGCACTCGCCTGAGAAACATTAAATGGAATTTATTTCCCCCCCAAATAGCACCAGCAGAAAAATATTCCCGCTCCCCAAATTATGAGGGAGATTAGTTATAAATAACAACGGCAATTTAGCCAATCAGTATCACTTTTCTACCATTAAAAGAAAAATATACTGGCAATTGATGCTCTTGTCTTGCAACATTAACGGTGTTTTACTTACTTACTTTTTATTACAGACTCAAGGTCCAGATAAAGGACAAGACATAAGTAGTGCTGATAAAACTATCATAATTCATAATGAAGTGCCACTCATTTATAGTAATATTGCCTAAGAAAACTAATGAACAAAGCAGATAGTATTGGAGAAAGAGCAAAGCTAGAAGTTGAGAGCCAACATGATGTAATGCCTGCCCATGAATGACATGCCAAGGAATGCAGCCAATGCTGCAATAAAGAATGCCAGGGAGCGGAGATAAACTGCTGCACCTCATCAAGTGATCAACAACCACAGTGACAATCCCCCCTCCCCCCCTTATGTGAGTGAGATTGATGTTCTCACCAAGGAGACTATCCCACTCCCAAATATGATCTTTATTTACTTTCACTTGTTGGTACTGGGAGAAGTATTTAATTCAGACTATTGCTGGCGCGGAATTCAGCCCTTGATAGATGGTGTTGTGGTGGCTCCCACTGGTTCTGGGGGGGGGTCCTGTGGCGGCTCCCAAGGGTCGTGCCATCATAGTGTCGAACCCCTCGGCACAGGAGTGGTTCAGTCCGGAGGCGGCCCTTAGCCGGAGGCTTTAAAGGCAGGGGTTTTGGGTGCCATCTTCCTCTCGTTTGGTCTTCCCTAGAACTGGGAGGATATTAATAAAAAGTGCTTCTCAAAACACGACTTCGTGCTTAATTCCGAGACCCACGCACTACAGTGTTATTAAAAGCACTGAGGAGCTGGTGTGCGTGTGTGCGTCTGTGTGTGTGCGTTTGTGCGTGTGCGTGTGCGTGTGTGTCCGTGTGCGTGTGTGATGTCCACATTCTGTCTGTGGCTGCATGGGTCTCCCACACCTCAAAAACATGCAGGCTGCTAGGTTAATTGGCCCTGTTGTGCAGGTAGGTGTATGGTAGAAACTGTGAGGTATTGATGAGAATGTGGGGAGAATGGGAATAGTTTAGTTTAGCTTAGAGATACAGCGCAGAAACAGGCCCTTCGGCCCACAGAGTCCACGCCGACCAGCGATCCCCGCACATTAACACGATCCTACACCCACTAGGGACAATTTTACATTCCCCAAGCCAATTAACCTACATACCTGTACGTCTTTGGAGTGTGGGAGGAAACCGAAGATCTCGGAGAAAACCCACGCAGGTCACGGGGAGAACGTACAAACTCCGTACAGACAGCACCCGTAGTCGGGATCTAACCCGGGTCTGCGGTGCTGCATTCGCTGTAAGGCAGTAACTCTACCGCTGCGCCACCGTGACTGCCCTAGATTAACGCAAATGGATGTGTGGTGGTCAGTGCAGACTCGGTGGGCCAGGAACCCGATTCCATGCTGTATGACTCCCACTACACTGTAAGAACAGCACTATTTTCAGGAGTATACATTTACAATTTAAAAATAAACCAGTTACTAATTTTTAAAGCTTTAAACTCCGATCCTTAAATGGTGAATACATTCCTTCCAAACAGGATGGAAATAGACATTTTATTTACAGTCACAAGCACTGCAATACTTTGCTTATTCACCCGGATGAAAGTCAAAACCAGTTCTAATTTAGTCAGAAGTTAAGTCGTGCAGTGCGTGCCACCTAATCGCAATTGCTTACATTGGGAGATTCTCACACAGCAAGTCATGTATTTTCATGAAATCAGTTGTGTTCATTGCATGCACCTTAACATCAGGTAGTGTGGATAGCTGGGCATTCATACTGGTTCCCATAGCCCCCACAGGAAACCTCTGGAATAGCCACAATATTAATAGAATGGAATTTCAAAAGCCTCCTCCTCATTCTACATACATAGAACATCATGCCCCGCTTTCAAAATATTAAACAGCAAGATAAGAATTAGCAGTTCATATTTATGTAGTCGCAAGAAAAAATAGTAGGAAAAATTGCAAATCTATACACATATCTCATTTAAAGCTTCTATCTACGTGACCTATTGCTTTGAGGTACAGGTTTGTAGGTTAATTAGCTCGGTAGAAGTGTGAATTGTCCCTAGTGTGTGTAGAGTAATAGATTTATTTATTTTTATATAGCGCTTTTCAGGACTCAAAGTCGCTTTACAATTGAGAGTCAGGAATAAACAAAACAAAATAGAGCAGTAAGACAGAGGGGAGGGGAACATGGGACTAAGGGTATGCAGATGTGAAGAGATGGGTCTTGAGGCGGGACTGGAAGATGGTGAGGGACTCAGAATTTCGGACCGGTTGTGGGAGGGAATTCCAGAGCCTGGGAGCTGCCCTGGAGAAGGCTCTGCCTCCAAAAGTGCAGAGGTTTGAATTCGGAGTGGAGAGGAGACCAGCTGATGTGGATCTGAGGGACCGTGAGGGTTGGTAGGGGGAGAGGAGGTCAATGAGATAAGGGGGGGCCAGATTGTTGAGGGCTTTGTAGGTGAGGACCAGGATTTTGTAGGTGATCCGGTGGGAAATGGGAAGCCAGTGAAGTTCTTTGAGAACTGGGGTGATGTGGTGCCAGGATTTGGTGTGGGTAATGAGTCGAGCGGCTGCATTTTGGACCAGTTGGAGTCGTTTGATGCTGCTGGAATTGATTCTGAAAAGAAGAGAGTTACAGTAGTCCAGTCGGGAGGAGATGAAGGCATGGATGAGTCTTTCAGCAGCGGGGGGTGTGAGAGACGATCTGATTTTTGCAATGTTGCGGAGGTGAAAAAATGATGTTTTGACAACATGGCGGATGTGAGGCTCAAGGGAGAGGGTTGAGTCAAGGATCACGCCAAGGTTGCGTGCCTGAGGAGATGGGGAGACAGTGGTGCCGTCGATAGTGAGAGTGGGGTTGTTGATTTTAGTGAGTGTTGATTTGGAGCCAATGAGGAGAAATTCTGTTTTGCTACTGTTTAATTTAAGGAAGTTGAGTTGCATCCAAGATTTGATGGCTGATAGGCAAGAGTTGATATGGGAGAGAGGGGGGTGGTGTGGGGACTTGGTGCTGAGATAGATCTGGGTGTCATCAGCATAGCAGTGGAAGTCCAGTTTGAAGTGACGGAGTATATGACCAAGGGGGAGGATGTAGATGATGAAGAGGAGGGGACCGAGAACGGAGCCTTGGGGAACGCCTTGAGTGACAGTGGCTGTGGCAGAGGTGTGGTTATGGAGAGAGATGAAGTGGGATTGGTTGGAAAGGTAAGAACGGAACCAGCTGAGTGCAGAACCTTCAATGCCAAGGTCCCTAAGTCTGGTAAGCAGGATGTTGTGGTTGACGGTATCGAAGGCTGCACTCAGGTCGAGGAGGATGAGGATATTGAGGGAGCCAGAGTCAGCAGAGGTAAGGAGGTCATTGAGGACTTTGAGGAGAGCGGTTTCTGTGCTATGGAGGGGGCGAAAGCCAGATTGGAGGGGTTCGAATAGGTTATACGCGAGGAGGTGGGAATGAAGTTGTGACGCGACGATGCGCTCCAGGGTTTTTGAAAGAAAGGGGAGGTTTGAGATGGGGCGGTAGTTAATGAGAGAGGAGGGATCAAGACCAGGTTTCTTTAAGATTGGTGTGACAGCAGCAGTTTTGAAAGCAGAGGGGACAATTCCTTGGGACAATGAGGAGTTGAAAAGATTAGTGAGGTAGGGGCAGAGAGCAGGGAGGCAGGACTTCAGCAGGGGAGTGGGGAGAGGGTCAAGGGAGCAGGTAGTGGGTTTGGAAGAGCTGATGAGTTTGGAGATTTCAGTAGGGGTGACCGGGTCAAACTGGGAGAGGAAGCAGTGAGGGGGAGGGGTATGGAGATCAGCGGAGATGTTGAAAGGAGGGGCCTTGGTAGGTGGTGGAGTAGATGCTGGGGAGTCGGGTACAGGGGATAGGGATTGATAGATGGTGCTAATTTTATCAGCAAAAAAGTGGAGGAATGAGTTGCAGAGATCGGAGTGGAGGTAGGGAGAGTGATGGCTCGAGGCTTGAGGAGGTTGCAGACTGTGGAGAAGAGGGTTCTGTGGTTTAGGCAGGGGTCAGTGAGTATGGAGGAGAGGTATGCAGATTTAGCAGCAATGAGGGCATCTTTGTAGGCAGTGAGGTGGAGTTTGTAAGCTTCATGGTGGACTGTGAGAGGTGATTTCTTTATGAGTCGTTCAAGTCGGCGACCAATCTGTTTCAGCTTACGAAGTGCAGGTGTGTACCAGGGTGAAGATTTATTAAAAGTTACGGTTCTTGTTTTGGTGGGAGCCAGAGTGTTAAGGGAGGAAGACAAGGTGGAATTGAGATGGTTTGTGAGATCATCAGGTGAGATGTGGGTTGAGTCCAGGGGGAGAGTGGTGGAGAGCAGGTCAGAGAGATGGTGAGGATCGATAGATTTTAGATTACGGAAGGTGATTTCTCGGAGGAAGCGGGGGCGAGGTGTCGGAGAAGGGATGGTGAACCGTATGAGCTTATGATCCGAGAGGGGGAAGAGGCATGGATGGAGGTCGAGTACCGGTTGATTTGTGGAGCAGACCAGGTCAAGGATGTGACCTTTGTCATGAGTGGGAAAGGTGACGTGCTGAGTGAGAGAGAAGTTGTCAAGTAGAGTACAATGTTAATGTGCGGGGCTGCTGGTCGGTGTGGACTCGGTGAGCCGCAGGGCCTGTTTCTAAACTAAACTAAACACAGTCATAGCAAGAACATTAAACTTTAGCAAATGTGTGGTCAGAATTGACCCAGGTCCCTAGAGTTGAGGAAGGCAACAATAACTTGTGTCGCCACACCAGTCTAATCTGAATCAGACCCACTTCACTGTTTAGTGGGAAGTCACATGGAAAACAGAAGCATTTTACTTCTGCTTTTATTTTATTTTATTTCCGTTGTTATTTAAATCACAGACAAATTAACCCATGAATTAGAGCTCATCTCCTGGATTCAAGGCTGATAGGATACAACTAGAGTCAGGTCTGAGTCACATTGACTAATGAGAAATTTCATGTCCATGGCAGAGATAAATGAGACGTGACTGCCCACAAACAGCCAGACTGCTTTCTGTAGCACAGGAAGCTGCTCCTATTTCTCAGTAGATTAGTAGGGTGTATATCTGCTCAATGTAAACTCAATAATCTGAGGCAGATTTAATGTTTAAGAAAGAACTGCAGATGCAGGTTAAATCGAAGGGAGACACAAAATGCTGGAGTAACTCAGCGGGTGAGTCAGCATCTCTGGAGAGAAGGAATGGGCAAAGGGTCCCGACCCGAAACATCGCCAATTCTGTCTCTCCATAAATGCTGCCTCACCCGCTGAGTTGCTGCAGCATTTTGTGTCTAACTGTAGCAGATTTAAGCCAGGTTGGATACTAGAAATATCTATCCTTAGCCCATGTTTTAATTTTATGTCTGAACATAGCTTTTATTTATTTATACATCAATAACTGTAGCAAAATATCCAACTAGCCAATCCCAACTTGCAGTTTCATCTGGCCCTCCAACTCACATCAGTATTTTTTATTCAGGGAAACTGCAATTCATCAAACTATGCTGACAATTAAACCGAACCAGCTGCTTCTTTACAAAGTGAGAAAATCACAGCAAAAAATATTCAGTGTTTATATAATCCGCCTGCAAACATTTGAAATGGGAAGAAAATGGGCACCTCAATGCAGAAATCGCCAAACATTTTGGCCGTCATCAGCACCAGCATGATGGGCAGACCATAGGTCACATTTCCAGTCGCCTCCATGATGATGACCGTTAAACTCAGTGTCATCCGTACAATACCTCCTGCCAAAGGAAGCAGAGAGAAGGCAAGTTAGACTGCATCTGGTGTTCAATGTAGACACAGCCCTCTATTAATGTTTGGCACATTGATTTATTTGCCCCTGTACTCCACAATTTGAGGTTTAGCTGATGTCTCTAACAGTTTTATTCTTGTTTCTCAGTCTCATAATGGCTTATTTGACTTTCATTGACACAACTTTGGCCCTCATGTTGATAAACAGCAATAAAAGTTTCCAAAGGTGATGGAAAGACTGGAGGATAAACTAGGTGCTGAGAGCTCTCTTATACCTGCATTAAGGAGGCAATTAAACACACCTGAGCAATTATAGGCAATAGGTGCAGGAGTAGGCCATTCGACCCTTTGAGCCAGCACCGCCATTCAAAGTGATCATGGCTGATCATCCACAATCAGTACCATGTTCCTGCCTTCTCCCCATATCCCCTGACTCCGCTATCTTTAAGAGCCCTATCTAGCTCTCTCTTGAAAGTATCCAGAGAACCAGCCTCCACCGCCCTCTGAGGCAGAGAATGCCACAGACTCACAACTCTCTGTGTGAAGAAGTGTGAAGAAGTGTTTCCTCGTCTCCGTTCTAAATGGCCGACCCCCTTATTATTACAAAGACCTGTGAAGCCATGTGTCCCAAACATTACGGTGCCCTGAAATGGGGGGGGAAACCAAAATGTATAAAAATGGCCTTTATTAAATTCTGACAATGTGCACTTTAACCACATGTGATTTTTTCTATTACTGATCTCAAATTATGGAGTAGAGGCAAATAAATAAATGATGGGTCTTTGTCCCAAACATGATGGAGGGCACTGTATATACATACACATAGTAAATAGGTGCAGGAGTAGGCCATGTGGCTGATACGAACCAGCACCGCCATTCAATATGATCATGGCTGATCATCCAGAATGAGTACCCTGTTCCTGCTTTCTCCCCACATCCCTTGATTCCGTTAGCCCCAAGAGTTAAATCTAACTCTCTCATTGTCCGCTTTGGATACTGTCTGACTCAGTTACATTCTTCATTTTGTTGCTTCACTCAAAAGTGATCAAAACGATGCATTTTTCGTTCATCTGCTGGAGTCCCTTAAGTTTAGCGCCTCTACCCTGGAAAATTGACGAGTAAAGGGTCGTTAAATGGAACCACTGGGCTGAGGGGCTACTTTCAGTATTCCAAACTCTGTAAGATTATGCAAAAGATCTATCAAAATAATGTGAAGGAAGAAACTGCAGATGCTAGTTTAAACCAAAGATAGACACAAAATGCTGGAGTAACTCAGCGCAAGTAGGATCTCTGGAGAGAAGGAATGGGTGACATTTCGGGTCGAGACCTGAAGATAGGTCTCGACCCGAAAGGTCACCCATTCCTTCTCACCAGGGATGCTGCCTGCCCTGCTGAGTTACTCCAGCTTTTTGTGTCTATCTTCGATCAAAATAATGTTCTCTGTCCAGCTGGCATGCTTGGTTGACGCCAGTAACCGACCCTATACAATGTGGCACCATGGAGTGATGAGAAATCTCCCACCGTGAAGCCTAATGCCAATACTCCTGCCCAGCTCAGTGCAAGTGTGACTTCTTTGAGAATTGTAGGGCTGTAATAGAGATTATTTATTGCTACAGGGAAGACTACGCGAAAACATGTCACGTCCTACAGACTGTCAAACTACGAGGAGAGTCCACTTACCGAGCTGAGCTGCTGCCCCCATCAAGGCATACTTCCCTGGGTCGGCCCAAGTCTGCAGATAAGAACAGAATGGCAAACAATCAAAACAACTGCAAAGGCCTAGAGACACAAGAAACTGCACATGCTGGAAACCGGAGCGGAAAACAAAGTGCTGGAGGAACTCAGCAGGTCAGGGAGTAAGTGCAAACTCCACACAGACAGCTGGGAAGATCAGGGAGTACATGCAAACTCCACACAGACAGCAGGAGAGATCAGGTAGTATGTGCAAACTCCACACAGACAGCACGGGAGATCAGGGAGAACGTGCAATCTCCACATAGACGGCAAGGGAGATCAGGGTGAGCGTGCAAACTCCACACAGACAGCACGAGAGATCAGGTAGTATGTGCAAACTCCACGCAGACAGCAGGAGAGATCAGGTAGTATGTGCAAACTCCACACAGACAGCAGGAGAGATCAGGGAGAACATGCAAACTCCACACAGACAGCAGGGGAGATCAGGTAGTATGTGCAAACTCCACACAGACAGCAGGAGAGATCAGGGAGAACATGCAAACTCCACACAGACAGCAGGAGAGATCAGGGAGAACATGCAAACTCCACACAGACAGCAGGGGAGATCAGGGAGAACATGCAAACTCCACACAGACAGCAGGGGAGATCAGGGAGAACATGCAAACTCCACACAGACAGCAGGGGAGATCAGGGAGAACATGCAAACTCCACACAGACAGCAGGAGAGATCAGGTAGTATGTGCAAACTCCACACAGACAGCAGGAGAGATCAGGGAGAACATGCAAACTCCACACAGACAGCAGGAGAGATCAGGTAGTATGTGCAAACTCCACACAGACAGCAGGAGAGATCAGGGAGAACATGCAAACTCCACAGACAGCAGGGGAGATCAGGGAGAACATGCAAACTCCACACAGACAGCAGGGGAGATCAGGGAGAACATGCAAACTCCACACAGACAGCAGGAGAGATCAGGTAGTATGTGCAAACTCCACACAGACAGCAGGAGAGATCAGGGAGAACATGCAAACTCCACACAGACAGCAGGGGAGATCAGGGAGAACATGCAAACTCCACACAGACAGCAGGGGAGATCAGGGAGAACATGCAAACTCCACACAGACAGCAGGGGAGATCAGGGAGAACATGCAAACTCCACACAGATAGCAGGGGAGGTAAGGATCCAGCCCAGATGCTCATTCTGTGAGGCGGCAGCAATATCTGCTGTGCCGCAGTAGTGAGCAATAAGAAGTCCTTTTTGGAATCTTTCCCTCAAATTTCAACCAACTAGCTTCAGCTTGTCCACAGTAAGACTGATGGCAAATATTCATTACACATCTCAATTTTCTCCTGTGGTTCCACATAATTACAGCAATGCTGATCTTCAAGGGGACCTACTCTCCTCCTTCCAACCACTGTTTTTCTCTTAATGTACCTGCAGAATCTCATGGGGCTTTTCCTGTAGCCTGCCTGCCAGATCCATCTCATGTTCTCTTTGTGCTCTCCTGATCTACCACTGGGTGGCGCCAGCAATGGCTGCCTCGCCAACAGTCTATCTGTCCTTCCTTCTTTGTTGTTTGTTAGTATGTGTTAAACGTATGTTTTTACTGTTCTTTATCTTGTTTTATGTGGGGGGTGGGGGGAGGGGGGGTTGGGGAAAACTTTTTCTAATCTCTCACCTCGACGTAGATGCAATTTATTTCCGTATCGTATCTCCGTCTGCACTGTGGCCTGACATCGAGGAGTTGGCGGCCTTTGCTGGAGATCGACTTTTGAGAGCTCCACCGCGGGTGCCTACGGACTTACCATCACGGAGCCTGCAATCCCTTTGCCAAGGATCGACCTCAGAGCTCCAACCGTGGGTGGTTGCGGACTTAACACCACGGAGCCCGTGGTCTCTGGTCAGAGACCGACTTCGGGAACTCCAAGCCGCGGGAGCTTCGACCGCCACAACGCAGGAGCTTCGATCACCCCGACGCGGGGGCTTTGACTGTCGGCTGCGAGAGCTTCGATCGCCCCGACTGCGGGAGAATGAGGAGGCAGATTGGACTTTTTATGCCTTCCATCGCAGTGAGGAATGTGGGAAATGTTTATGTCAACTTTTATGTAGTTGTGTGTCTTGTTGCTTTTTTTTTCATATGGCTGTATGATAATTCACATATCACTGTACCTTAATTGGTACACGTGACAATAAAAGATCTTTGAAACCTCTTACGTGCACCATTACTACTTATACTCAGTGCACTCCCTCACTACTTATTACCTCAAAGAGATTATGGGGAGAAGGCAGGAGAATGGGGTTAGAAGGGAGAGATAGATCAGCCATGATTGAATGGCGTAGACTTGATGGGCCAAATGGCCTAATTCTACTCATATCACTTATGATTTTATGATCTGATACCCGTCGACACATATACTTGATCCTGACCGCTTTCATTATCCTGACCAGTTTACAGTTTATTGTCATGTGTACCGAGGTACAGTGAAAAGCTTTTGGTGTGTGATGACCAGTCAGCGGAGAGACTATACATGATTATAATCGATCCATTCAGTGTACAGATACAGGATAAGGGATTAACGTTTAGTGCAAGGTAAAGCCAGCCAGCATTAGTCCCTCAATATTTTGTTTAGTTTCGAGATACAGCTTGGAAACAGGCCCTTCGGTACACCGGGGTCTGCACTGATCCCCGCACATTAACACTATCCTACACCCACTAGGGACAATTTTTACATTTACACCAAGCCAATTAACCTACAAACCTGTACGTCTTTGGAGTGTGGGAGGAAACCGAAGATCTCGGAGAAAACCGACGCAGGTCACGGGAAGAAGGTACAAACTCCGTACAGACGGCACCCGTAGTCGGGATGGAACCCGGGTCTCCGGCGCTGTATTCGCTGTAAGGCAGCAACTCTACCGCTGTGCCACCGTGACTGCCCTAGTATCTCATCAACCAGGGCTTCCCTAAACCCGTCAGCTTTATGAAATACCAAAGGTTGACATCGTGCTTGCTACAGTTCAAGATCATGGATAGCGATTACACTTACAGAGCCTGATGAAATATTGGAAAGAAATATTCCAAACAATCTTCCCCATGCAGCGCCGATCAGTAAAGATGGAATGAAGACTCCACTGGAGACAGCCAGACCGTACGTCCAACAGGCCAAGAAAAAGTAACTTAATGTGAACAGGCCCAGAGTCATCGGGTTGTAGGAACCTGCAAACACCACAAATAAAGACTTGTTTTGAATATCTACATTGGATTTTATTTCACTACAATCAGCTTGCTTGTTAACTGTCAACTAATCAATCTACTTGATTGATTGGATTTTACTTTTAAGCTCACAAATATTATAATGCTACTATATTATATAAATATTATACAAATATTATAATGCTAAATTCTACTTTTAAGTTCTCACAAATATTATAATGTAAATGCAGCGTGTTTGGTAAATCCAAGGGGAAAAATAATCTAACAGTCATTCTACCAGTGGGAAGTCTTGAGGAAGCGGTCCCCCATTCCCCACGATTAGAAATGATTACAGGGTTAGATTCGTACACCCGCATTTCGCTTTGGAAAGGGCTGTGGATGTGGGATCAGCTGCAGGGAAAAGACACTGCTGCAGGCAAACAAGTAAATGAAGGGACAGAAGAAAAGTGATTTTTCCACTTCTTATTTCACAGCTCCTGTACTAAATATAACACGACCCGGAAAATGCATTAGAATCTCGTTCAGTAATAAATTCACAGAGCTGGAAATTCACAGGCTTGTTTTACAATGGTTGCCCAAAGCCCCAAAGCTTTTTTCCACGAGTAGTAGCTCTACTCAATAACCAAAAATCTGTAGCCTCCTTTTGCTCTGGTATTTTATTTAATTTACATGTTTAATCGATAATGTTTTATGTGTCATTCCTAACTGTCACTGTATGTCATGTTGTCACTTGCGGGCGGAGCACCAAGGCAAATTCCTTGTGTGTGAATACTTGGCCAATAAACTTATTCATTCATTCAACATGGCCTGGCCACCCGTCATTAAAGGATTCAGCTGTGGCCGTCAAGAAAGTCCATTCTAAAATAAAAATACTAACCCACATGTGTAACACTGCCAAAGCCTATTGCTTTCCTTCTGAAGGCGTGTGCTGGGAAGAAGCTATATAATTGTGATATTGGCTTTTATATATGTTGGAGAATTAAAAATTATTAAATGATTGAAAAATGTTGGAAACGGATTGTACCCGTTTAGTTATACCAATTAAAGGGAACATTGAAAAAGTAGACACAAAATGCTGGAGTGACTCTGTGGGATAGGCAGCATCTGTGGAGAGAAGGCAAGGGTGACGTTTCGGGTAGAGACCCTTCTTCAGACTTCTTGAAAAAGTAGCCCAGTTAGGAGTTATTAACCTTGAACCATTTATCTTATCACTGTTAAAGTGCAACAGTTGAATAGATGTTAAAGAAGCATCACAGGATGAACACTGACCTGGAGAATCATGAAACAGACTGCGAACACTCTTTTCAGGAGTGTTAAAGAATGTCGTGGCTATTGCATTGTATTCTCCATCGGGGCAAAAAAGCTGAAATTACAAACGTGAAACATATAAGATTATTAAGGGTTTGGACACGCTAGAGTCAGGAAAAATGTTCCCGATGTTGGGAGAGTCCAGAACCAGGGGCCACAGTTTAAGAATAAGGGGTAGGCCATTTAGAACGGAGACGAGGAAAAACCTTTTTACCTAGAGTTGTGAGTCTGTGGAATTCTCTGCCTCAGAAGGCTGTGGAGGCTAATTCTCTGGATGCTTTCAAGAGAGAGTTAGATATAGCTTTTAAAGATAGCGGAGTCAGGGGATATGGGGAGAAGGCAGGAACGGGGTACTGAATGTGGATGATCACAGTGAATGGCGGTGCTGGCTCAAAGGGCCAAATGGCCTACTCCTGCACCTATTGTCTATTAATATCATTAAGATAATGCAGCTGGAATCTTTATAGGATCAACGGCGTCATACACACGCAGTAAAAATCTAGCGAGCCATTAGGGCAGACATCAACACTATCCTTTCACACACTGCCAGCTTGGTTCTCCAAGTCAGATCCAGGTAACCTTCTCTTTCCCCAACATCAGCAGTTCCCCCACCGTCTGTCCCCTTCCTCATCTTTCACCCACATCAATAAAGCATCCGCCCACACGGGCAGCGATGCTTCCATCCCCAGCTCCCAGAATATGCCCACACTTCTCCGTGGCTCTGCCTAACTCTTGTCTCCAAATTCAACCACAGTATTGCCATAACTCTCTCTGAAAACAATCCTCCCAAAAGAGCTGTTAAATGAGTAATGGTGCCATAAAGTACACATTTTGAGAAGAATCAAAAAGAAACTTACTTGAAGGGGATATTTAATTGGATCTTCTCCAACAGGCTGGCAGTCACTGGTGTACATGGCATAAATCATGACAAAGGAAACGGTAGCTGTCACGGCTCCAACTACCATCGCCTCAATTACTTGTAGGCAAGGACGATGAATGTACCTTTACAGACAAAACAAACACAGCTTAATCTTCCCTTCCATTGACTTGTATTCTATTGTCTGAAGAAGGGTCTTGACCCGAAACATCACCCGTTCCTTCTCTCCAGAGATGCTGAGTTACTCCAGCATTTTGTGTCTATCTACGATTTAAACCAGCATCTGCCATTCTTTCCTACACGACTTGTATTGATTGCTTGTTTGGTGATGTTATCAAAAACTGATTCACCATCATCACCACTTAGAGGGCGGTGGAGGCCGGTTCTCTGGATGCTTTCAAGAGAGAGCTAGATAGGGCTCTTAAAAATAGCGGAGTCAGGGGATATGGGGAGAAGGCAGGAACGGGGTACTGATTGGGGATGATCAGCCATGATCACTTTGAATGGCGGTGCTGGCTCGAAGGGCCGAATGGCCTACTCCTGCACCTATTGTCTATCAGGATTTACTACCATACACACATATGCAAAGAGACGTTACGGAAAAGAGAGAAAGATAACTTGCGCTATTAAATCAATCCCCCATGTTGGGGGAGTCCAGAACCAGGCATCACACAGTTTAAGAATAAGGGGTAGGCCATTTATGACTGAGATGAGGAAAAAACGTTCTTTACCCAGAGAGTTGTGAATCTGTGAAATTCTCTGCCACTGAAGGCAGTGGAGGCCAATTCACTGGAAGTTATCAAGAGAGAGTTATGGGCCTGTCCCACTTAGGCGACTATTTAGGCGACTGCAGGAGACTATGCAGTCGCCACATGGTCGCCACATGCTTGCAGGTGGTTGCCGGGGAGTCGCCTTCATGGTCGTGAGGAGTTCCCGCATTCTGGGAACTAGTCGCGGCCTCATTTTGGTCACTGCAAATTTTTCAACATGTTGAAAAATTAACGGCGACTAGAATGAAGCCGCCATGGAGAGTAGCGAGAATTCTCGTGCCGTAGGTGCAGTGGTAGTGGGTCGCCAGGAGGTCGAAGGTTCTCATTGATTGTAGCCGGTGCTGACCAGTGAATTTCATTGGCTCATTGGGAAAAAAACGTAAACAGTAGTTTTCAGAACCAAGGATAACCGACCGGTAATGTTAATGTCCGTCGAGCTTCACAGCCGTGTATCTCTAGCTTCTTTAAAGTTGTCTCTACTCCTTCTTCCCCCCTTTTAAAGGATTTACGTACACTGTGCTTTGACTGTCTTAATTACAGCGCCAACCTTCCTGTTCATCGCGGTGTGTGTCTGTATTGCATTGGCTTTGTACCCTGTGAATTTCACTCAGACAGCGTTCCCCCCATTTGCCCTGTCCCGCACCTGCATAACGAGCTGGTGAAGGTGTGTGTGCGCGTGCGTGTGTGTGTGTGCACGTGCGTGCGTGTGTGTGTTCCCCGCCTCAAGCCCTCCCCCACCTACAGGACGCTCGCCCCCCTCCCACGGACAGCCCCCGCCTGAAGCCCTCCCCCTCCAGCGGCTCCAGGACTGCTGGGGGAACGGGTTGCGTTGGGGGAACCGGTGAGTGGTGGAATATTATGTTTGGGTGCGGGTTGCATTGGGGGACCAGGCCTCCCGTGTGACAGGGACCCAACGGGTCCCACTTAGTCTAGGAAAGACTAAAACTCTATTGGGTGGATCAGCACGACTTGGCTATATATACTCCAGTTACATTTTAAAATGAAACACGATCTAATTATTAACATAAGCTTTCCGATATTTGCAGATGATAACTTAAGAACTACAGCAGGTCACGTGACAGCTGCATTCCACAGGAGTGCGCCCATTACTGCTGCAGTAATGAATAGAGAGTTTCATTCCTTGCACGTTGAGCGTGGAAACGGGAGCAGATAGCAACAGCAGGGAATGCACAGCTGCCGCCCATCATGTCCCTAATTAACTCACAAGTTTCTCTGCAAACAGATAACCTTCCATATAAATGTTTTTTCTTAGATCAGTAGTTTCAGCAAATAGGATGAAATACGATCCATGATCATATACATTTTTACTATAATATTTTTATATTTCCGACCTGAAATGTCAGCCGTCCATTCCTTCCGCAGATGATGCCAAACCCACTGAGATCCCTGTTTGTTTACTTGGGTTATTACAAGAAGTGGAATGTATACTAATTTAAAACAAACACTAACTCAGAGAACCTAAATAATATTGAAAAAGTCCAGATAAAATGTTGACCTTTATCATAACACAAAAGAGTTGTTTTAAGTTGTGTGCTGAAGTTAGTAGTGACCAATATCTAAGCTCAAATCAGGATCATATACGACATCAAGGTCCATACCAGACTGCTTCTGTTTCAGACAGGGAGAAGTGCAGACTTGGTGGTTAGGGAATAGAATGTATAGATGAAAATTAGAAGACATCTGTCCTGGCGAGTGAGAGGGGGACTGAGAATATCCTAAATTGCCATAATAATAGCACTGAGAATCAAGGAAGCATTCCTTCCACCTCCGTCCCAGCACAGAGGAAATCCCAACTCCTCCCAATTATAAGTTGCAGGTGAATCAATTGGCATTCTCAGATTGATTGGTCAAGGAGGGTGGATCAAACACAGAAAGCCAGTTTCGCCTCAAGATAACAGAATAGTAGAACAAGCTCACTGCTGGAAAAGTTTACCCCTGTTCTGTAGTTCTTAAAATAGCATTTCACTCATGAGCTTTTCAGCTGACGTTTCTGCTTTGGATCATGGAACTTTGCTCCAAACGCAACACCTATTTCCTACGATATTCGCGATTTGGATTCAAAATTATAGATCGCAAAATTACAAAGTGATTTGGTTCTGAAATAAATGTGTCATCAAAACCATTTCAAAAAACTAATTTGATGATTCCTGCGATTCCACTGTTTTTCCACTGTTACAATCTCCACTGATTCCACTGCTTACATTCCTCTTTCAGAATGTCCACCTTAATTACATTAAACAAAAATCATCTTTACAACGTACCTGATTCTAAACATCGTAAGACAGTAATTCAGTCTATTAAACACTGCTCCGAGAATGCCACCTGAAAGATGGAGAATGTAATACTTGAGCAGACTTTTAAAAGTAAGCAAGAAAGTTTGCTGAATTTTGCCTCCCACAGCAAGAACGAACCAAAACAAGTTACTTGACTATTTCAAAAGATATAATACATACCGATTGCACCCACAAATATGAACACCGGGATTTCAAACCAGTTATACTGTGCAGCCTGTTAAGAAAGAAAAGTAAATTGATGCGAGCAGTTAGTATTACTAGAGATTTCCACACATCTTCTGTTTTCTAGTTCAATGGATGAAAGAATCAAAAGATATTTTACAACATTTATAACAAGATATTTAAGATATTTGAAGAACCAAACAATTTTCTTAACTGAGGCCATAATTTTTTTTGGCTAATAATAAAAAATAAGAAAATATCGATGCTATAAATAATCAAAGCAGATTTGATCAAATGAAAACTTGCAAGAAAACTTGAGAGACCAAGTGTGACGAATGGATACTTTTTCTTTTTCCCTGTTTTTTTAGTGAAAAACACATTTTACCATGAACCATTAAAATTCTGTCTAACTTTCATACAATGATGATTCAGATTAATATATTTTTTTTATAAAACAAAAAAAAGGACCAGATTATCGGTAGACGGGGATTGGTTGGTTCTGCGGTCGAGGAAGAAACAGAGGGCTTTAAGACCCTCCTGGTGGGGAATGGAGGTGTAGAGTGACTGGACATCCATGGTGAAGATGAGGGAATGGGGGCCTAGAAAACTGAAGTCATGAGGAGACGAAGAGCATGTGATGTGTCTTGGACATAGGTAGGGAGGGATTTAACCAGGGGGGGATAGGATGGAGTCTTCGCTCCATAGATGCTGCCTCACCCGCTGAGTTTCTCCAGCATTTTAATCTACCTTCCAGCCTCTGTAGTTCCTTCTTAAACATTCAGATTAATATGTTTGTTCTTCACTTTCTGCATCTCAACATGGAAAGTTAACTGTTCACAAGAATTCTTCCAAGTTGAAAAGAAAACGCAGTTTGTACTTTCCAAGTCAAGACTTGGATTTATTTTACAATAATTTGCATGAGATTAGCAAAAAAATCAAGAATAAAATAATCCATCTAATAGTTGTTGGATGTATCACAAGGGTTGAATTACAACCCAACACTTTCATTACATTTCAAAGCCACACAATTACCATTTTCCAGAAGATTAATTAACCCCACCCTGAAAAAAAAAGGCATGAAACATTCTTAACTTACCCAAAAGGTTTTAATACTAAATAAACATATTCTGTGGAAGTGTGTGGATTAGTAATTTGGGATGGATATCTATCAAAAACAAAAGTAATCTTTGAGCTATCAAAACTGCCTGTAAATATGTGCAATCTAAATAGCACCAGAAGCATTAAACAATACACATCTTTAAATTGATTTTTTTTTAAAGATGATGTCCCCCAGCTGTTCCTATAATTCTTTGAGTTATCATTATGAAGAGGAATTAAATGGTTCAATTCTCAGAAGAAATGTTTACTGTTTGCTAAGGGACTACTTGTTTTGGTATCCACATAAAACTGCACTTTATGCAAGACTGTTTGACATTTTCCTACCTCACTTTGAAACTGCCCAAAATTGATCAGACCCGGGCTGGACAGATCTCCTGGATTGCCGCGGTAGATACTCAGAACAAAGTTTAAAGTAAATGTTGAAATCATTGAAGCAAAGAACTGGAATAAAAACAGAACATTTCAAGCATCACAAATTTGTCTTAAATAAATAGCTGCCTTGTAGGCTGCACTGCCAAAGAAACAATGTTTTTTTTCACTACTTGAAATGTTGGGAGTATTTTTTGTTGAAATAAAGAACTCCAAATACAGGTTTATATATATATATTTTTTAAATGCTGGAGTAACTCAGCGAGTCAGGCAGTATCTCTGGAGAATATGGATAGGTGACGTTTCACAGACTGCTGGAGTAACTCAGCGGGTCAGGCAGTATCTGTGGAGAACATGGATAGGTGACGTTTCACAGAGTGCTGGAGTAACTCAGCGGGTCAGGCAGCATCTGTGGAGAACATGGATAGGTGACGTTTCACAGAGTGCTGGAGTAACTCAGTGGGTCAGACAGCATCAGTGGAGAACATGGATACGTGACGTCTTGGGTCGGGACCTTGCTTCGAGAAAGAAGAAGTGTCCCGACCTGAAACGTCACTTACCCATGTTCTCCAGAGATGTTCCCTGACATGCCGAGTTACTCCAGCACTTTATGTCCAAGGTTTAGATAAAACTGTTAAAACAATGTCCTTCTCTCAGGAAGTAGTGAAGACAATCATATATCTCACAATTGCCACTGGCAACCATTAGGTATTGCTATGTTGTAAACCTGTCTACTTACTATACGCCAAGTCAACATTTGGTTCCAGAAAGAAGCCCCTTCTTCTAAGCTGAAAAGAACACCACCTAAAAATGAAATGTATATTATAAGGAGGCTCAAGTCCAAAACTATTATTATTTCATGTAGCAATTGTAGGCAAAATAAAATTATAAATAGAAACACAATCACTAGATGTTGATCAATTGTTATCAAATATCCTTCACCACAAACCATAGGGCAAAGCTTTATATGCCTGAATAATACAGAAGAATAATGTCTGGCTACAATTTGGTGTTCTTTAAGTGGTATGTTTAGAAAAGATATCCAGATACATTTCATAATTCTCTATTGTGCTTCTACAGTCTCACAGTGCAAACAAATCAAGATTAATTATAGTTTGGTTGACACCGTGGTGAAACTGAATATTTTAATTGATCGTGCATGGGGATGGTGTTGTGCTTTGATGCATCAACCACAGACAACTGAGTTGTGATGGCCAAAGGAACATCAGAACATGGACCTTACAAGCAAAGACAAAATCCTCTCGTTCAGAGCTGGATTCCAACCCAAGTCTCAGGCTAACAGGACTCCCATGGCAGCCTATTTGAAACATGATGGATTTTACTGTTATTAAAAACACATCCTATTTTGATCTTTCTTACCCCTTAAGCTAGGGTTTTCTCTCTTGAGGCTTTAAAGGCAGAGCCTAATCTGCATGAAAAAATATATATTTTTTGGAAATGTGAAGTGTACCTGCACAAACTACAAGTAGTTTTTAGATGTTTAAGAAAGAACTGCAGATGCTGGAAAAATCGAAGGTAGACAAAAATAGGCTGTGGGCTGAGCATCAAAACTGTGTCTAGAAATCAACTTTCGTGACCCATGTCTCAGAACTACATGAAATTTTGCACAGATTTAGATAAAATATAATTGAGAAGGAAGTCATAACTCGTCAATGCCAAAAGTTGCACATTAATTAATTAAACTAATTAGAAAATGAGATCAAAAAAGTAAGCGCCATCTAGTGTCCAATGCCCATAATACACCATGGAGAGCATATATACATATACATATACATATATATATATATGACTTGTGAATATGACTGTAATCATATATAATTATGTATAATTATTTTATATAAAAATAATATAATGAATATAATTGTGTGTGTTTTTTGAATGAGACAGCCGCAGAGGTCCGGCTCCTGAACCAGCCTAATTAATGGGTAAGGGCAGTTCTTATGGGTTCCACTGTTTACTGAACCCCACTGACTGCCAGTGTGCAGAGAAGGGGGTCACGGCCATAGTGGGACTGGGGCAGTGCCAGGCTGGGGGAAGGCTAAGGCATCTTACACTGAGGAAAATGCCTAACCCTAACACTAACTCACCCCCCTTCCAGAGCTGCCCACGGCTGGAGCTGGAGCCGCTTTTGGACCAGCTGTGGGCTCCGTATGTGTAGCCGCTCAGCGAGTTCACCTAGGCCAGCATGCCCTTCTGGATCGTCGTGGTGATGATGGTGGGGAGCAGCACTGCCCTGCAAGCCACCCGGGCCATCTTCAGCATCCCCATAGCGCCGGCTCCGTCAGTCCGCCCGCACGCTTGCTGCAACACCAGCCGGCCAACAGTCCGACCTACCCCTCGCAGCACTCACCTTCCTACGGACAACCCGACTGACCTCTCGCTGCATCCACTGGCCTACCGACAGCCCAACCGACAGACCGACCGAACTTGACCCTAATCCTAATCCTAGCTCTACATTTGTTATTTATCATTTTTATTTAACAGTTCACATCATAACTTTATAAAGATAAATCAATTGAAAAACAAATTTATCTGCAAGGTTAGCATTACCTTTATTCCTTGGAAATCTTGTTATTGTTTTGATGTAATGAGGAGGCAGCCATGATCCCAGGGTCCTCGCTGCCTCGCGACCATAAAGCAAAGCGCGGAATTGGTCAATTTGTGTCCGACCTCAATGTCAAACGTGCATTGATTGGACAATTACTACTCAGAAAATTGGACGTTTTCCCCATATATTTCAAAAAAAATTGCAGGTTTTGGTCTTGACGAGGTTCAGGTATGATTTATATACTATATTTGCACAATATGTTAAAAATTCAGGTACTTCCGTGAGTTGGGTCACGAACTTGAACGAAAATGTTCATCGGCCCACAGCCTAGCTGGAGAAACTCAGCGGGTGAGGCAGCATCAATGGAGTGAAGGACTAGGTGACGTTTCAGGTCGAGACCCTTCTGGAAACTCAGCGGTTGAGGCGGCATCTATGGAGCGAAGGAATAGGTGACCCGAAACGTCACCCATTCCATAGATGCTGCCTCACCTGCTGAGTTTCGCCAGCATTTTGTCTACCTTTATAGTTTTTAGATGCACAATGTAAAAACATCACTAGGGATAATTACATCACTGCTTACCTACTGGGGCACCAAACGCAGCAGAAACTCCTGCTTGCAGCTCCGGCTGATACAAAATCTCTTTTCTCAGTATCTCTGCGAAAATACTCAAATATCTGAAAGCAGGAGCACAAAACACAGTCAACGTCCTCTATATTGATGGGGGCAGCATCGACGTGGAGGTCGGTGAATAAATGTCCTGGTCTCCTCCATGGCCACAGCGGAGCAACACCGTAAATTGGAGAAATGCACCTCATATTCCGCTTTGGGCAGTCTACACCCTGGTGCCTGAACGTTGAATTCTCCCAATTCTGCTAGCCCTGGCTGTCCCCTCCCCTTCATCAGCCATCTGGTTGTCTCCTCCCCTCCCCCAACCCTCGGGCTCCTCCTCCTCCTTTTCCTTTTTCCTTTCTTCTCCCCACCCCCTATCAGTCTGAAGAAGGGTTTCGGCCCCGAAACGTTACCTATTTCCTTCGCTCCATAGATGCTGCTGCACCCGCTGAGTTTCTCCAGCATTTTTGTGTACCTTCCTCTATATTGATTCCTGACTTTGGCTTGCTAACTGGACAATACAGGACACAATCTACCCTTGTCACGATTGCTGGCATAACCTTCAATTTAAAGTGCCTTGAACAAGTGTTTTGATTTCAGCAATCATTCAAAATGAAAGGTTTAAGTTTGAAACATAAATATGAATATAGAGAAATATAAAGTACATCACACAGTAAAAATTCACATCAATTACTTTCTCTTCATCCCTTTGTCCATGACAATCTAGGAATACTTCACAATATCAATAAACTTGGTTCTTCAAAAGAATTATAGGCATCGTTTTTCAAATCATGTGTGCTCACACATGAATAATGATCAGGATCAGAGATTTACTGATATTAACGATTGTATAACCACACTTCCCTTGGAGTTTCTGTATGATATTCAACCAAAAGTGTAATCAGTATAGAATGAAATTGCACAGTGGTCACACGGAACATTACGTACAATTTATGTTCATTAATACCTTTACTGCAAAATGTCCACTATATTTTATATGGAGAAAGCAATCTGGTGATAGGCTGAAGCGTAAAAGGCAGCAGCAAAACTAACCTTGAAATCTTTCTTTAAGGTTGAGGATCTCCCTTGTGAAATACCAGCTGCAATAACAGCACCCGAATGGATCATTGGACCTTCCTACAATTAGAAAACGGAAAGTTTAAACCGATGTTTCAATACCTCCGATAATCTTGGTCATGTTTCACCGTAAACACTTTTAACTGGCCAGTTGATGAAATGGGACCTGTGGACAAGTGATTTTATTACTGAACGGATAATCTGGATTGGGGGCTAGTCTGGGGTTGGGTTAAATGTGTCGGGTTTGGATCTGGCCTGGCCAATGTTCAGCTGATGCACGGAGTTCGGGTCAGCTCAGTTTTTTTAATTCAGGTCTGTCTGACTCCATGGCAGCAGCTAACAAATGTGTTAAAGAGATGTGACCAGGAAATAAATACTTTATCGAGGATGGGAAAGTAATTTTCAGACGTCTATTTTAGAGTCAGCAAGAAAATGGAGGTGGGGGATTGGCTAGATTTGGAGAACTCACTCTCATAGGTGCATTTCCAATTTGGCCTTGGTGTCGCAGGCAGGTCTAACATCAAAGGAGGGAATGTGGAATACAGCTTGGGCTGGAGGTGTGACCTTGCTGATATGTTCAACTGGTGACAACCGCCCTCCAGATGAACAAGCAAGGTGCTTTGAATGAATATGAATAGTGAATATTTTATTAGCCAAGTATATATGCATACAAGGAATTTGCCTTGGTGCTTTGCTCGCAAGGAACAACACGATATACAGTAGACAATTAAAAATAAAAAAACATTATAATTTAAACATGTGAAGAATGAGATAAAATATCAGAGCACAAGGAGGCTAGGAACCTGGATCTGAGTTTTAAAGACATCAAGTCTGAGACAGTGTGTAGGAAGGAACTGCAGTTGCTGGTTTAAACCGAAGATAAGACACAAAAAGCTGGAGTAACTCAGCGGGACGGGCAGCATCTCTGGAGAAAAGGAATGGGTGACGTTTCGGGTCAGACTGAAGAAGGGTCTCGACCCGAAACGTCACGTCACCCATTCCTTATAATAATAATAATAAATAATACATTTTATTTATATAGCGCTTTTCAAGGACTCAAAGTCGCTTTACATTGAGAGTCAAAAAACAAAACAAAAGAGAACAGTAAGACAGAGATGCAAAGGGGAGGGGGACATGGGACTAAGGGTATGTAGAGGTGAAGAGATGGGTCTTGAGGTGGGACTGGAGGATGGTGAGGGACTCAGAATTTTGGATCAGTTGTGGGAGGGAGTTCCAGAGCCTGGGAGCTGCCCTGGAGAAGGCTCTGTTTCCAAAAGTGCAGAGGTTGGATTTCGGAATGGAGAGGAGACTGGCTGATGTGGATCTGAGGGACCGTGAGGGTTGGTAGGGGGAGAGGAGGTCAGTGAAGTAAGGGGGGGCCAAGTGGTTGAGGGCTTTGTAGGTGAGGACCAGGATTTTGTAGATGATCCGGTGGGAGATGGGAAGCCAGTGAAGTTCTTTGAGAACTGGGGTGATGTGGTGCCAGGATTTGGTGTGGGTGATGAGTCGGGCGGCTGCATTCTGGACCAGTTGGTCGGTTGATGTTGCTGGAATTAATGCCAAAGAGAAGAGAGTTACAGTAGTCCAGTCGGGAGGAGATGAAGGCATGGATGAGTCTTTCAGCAGCGGGGGGTGTGAGAGAGGGTCTGATTTTGGCAATGTTGCGGAGGAGAAAAAATGATGTTTTGACAACATGGCGGAGAGAGGGTTGAGTCAAAGATCACGCCAAGGTTGCGGGCCTGCGGAGATGGGGAGACAATGGTGCCGTCAATAGTGAGAGTGGGGTTGTTAATTTTGGTAAGTGTTGATTTGGAGCCAATGAGGAGAAATTCTGTTTAGTTACTGTTTAATTTAAGGAAGTTGAGTTGCATCCAAGATTTGATGGCTGACAGGCAGGAGTTGATATGGGAGAGAGGGGGGTGGTGGGGGGACTTGGTGCTGAGATAGATCTGGGTGTCATCAGCATAGCAGTGGAAGTCCAGGTTGAAGTGACGGAGTATATGACCGAGGGGGAGGATGCAGATGATGAAGAGGAGGGGACCGAGAACGGAGCCTTGGGGAACGCCTTGAGTGACAGTGGCTGTGGCAGAGGTGTGGTTATGGAGAGAGATGAAGTGGGATCGGTTGGAAAGGTAGGAACGGAGCCAGCTGAGTGCAGAACCTTCAATGCCAAGGTCTTTTTGTCTGGTAAGCAGGATGTTATGGTTCACGGTATCGAAGGCTGCACTCAGGTCGAGGAGGATGAGGATGTTGAGGGAACCAGTATCAGCAGAGGTGAGGAGGTCGTTGAGGACTTTGAGGAGAGCAGTTTCTGTGCTATGGAGGGGGCGAAAGCCAGGTTGGAGGGGTTCGAATAGGTTATACGCGAGGAGGTGGGAATGAAGTTGTGACGCGACGATACGCTCCAGGGTTTTTGAAAGAAAGGGGAGGTTTGAGATAGGGCGGTAGTTAATGAGAGAGGAGGGATCAAGACCAGGTTTCTTTAAGATTGGTGTGACAGCAGCAGTTTTGAAAGCAGAGGGAACAATTCCTTGGGACAATGAGGAGTTGAAGAGATTAGTGAGGTGGGGGCAGAGAGCGGGGAGGCAGGATTTCAGCAGGGGAGTGGGGAGAGGGTCGAGGGAGCAGGTAGTGGGTTTGGAAGAGCTGATGAGTTTGGAGATTTCAGTAGGGGTGACCGGGTCAAACTGGGAGAGGAAGCAGTGTGGAGGAGGGGTAAGGAGGTCAGTGGAGATGTTGGAAGGAGGGGCCTTGGTAGGTGGTGGAGTAGATAATGATAATAATAATAATAGATTTTATTTTAAGGGTGCCTAATACCGAGGTCTCTAGGACACCTTACAATTCAAGAAACATATAAACATATAATCAGAGTAAAACAAGTTATAAAGACATCACAAATACACAAATTAAAAACAGAAATTTGATCCAAAAAAAGACAACAAAATTCAGAAAACACAACATGAAGGGAGTCAGGTACAGGGGATAGAGATTGATAGATGGTGCTGATTATGTCAGCGAAAAAGTGGAGGAATGAGTTGCAGAGATCCGGAGTGGAGGTAGGGAAGAGTGTTGGCTCGAGGCTTGAGGAGGTTGCACACTGTGGAGAAGAGGGTTCTGTGGTTTAGGCAGGGGTCGGTGAATATGGAGGAGAGGTAGGCAGATTTAGCAGCAATGAGGGCATCTTTGTAGGCAGTGAGGTGGAGTTTGTAAGCTTCATGGTGGACTGTGAGAGATGATTTCTTTATGAGTCGTTCAAGTCGGCGACCCGTCTGTTTCAGCTTACGAAGTGCAGGTGTGTACCAGGGTGAAGATTTATTCAAAGTTACGGTTCTTGTTTTGAGGGGGGCCAGAGTGTTAAGGGAGGTAGACAAGGTGGAATTGAGATGGTTTGTGAGATGGTTTGTGAGATCATCAGGTGTACTCTCTTTCTCTCCAGAGATGCTGCCTGACCCGCTGAGTTACTAAATCTCATTGCTGCATCAAACCAACACAAAAATGATAACTTGCTTTCTAACTTAAACAAAACTGCCCACATATTGGGTAAATACCACATACTTTAACATCTAATTATATTATTTTACCACAAAAATACTAATGGTTAAACACATAATTTATTGGATGTAGGAAAGCATAAAAATTCAACTCTTGTTTCGCGCTTTAGTTTTTTTTGGTGCGTCATAGTCTTTTGATAAATATATTGTCTTCTCTAGTTTCAGATCCATGAGAACAGTGTTTGTGCAATAGGATTTTGTAAACACTAATTATCTGCTGCTCGCACAAGCAGTTATCTCTGCGGCACCTTACCTTTCCAACGGCCAGCCCTCCAACAACTGAGAAGATAACACCGAGCACTTTAACCACCAGCGTCTGCAAGATAAGTACACCCATCATTCTAGACATACGTCCCTGTGAGGAGGGGGGCAGAGTTCCACACCAGCAGGACACAGATTACACTAACTTTAGAAAGATTAATATAATCAACTCATATTTTGCATAAAGTTAGAATCAGAATTGGGCACAGGGTTCGTACACATGGAACAGCTATAAATTCAAGGAGTTTTCCAGGACTTTCAAGGACCCTAACAGCCCTGTCTAATTGAACAATGGTCCAATATGTCCATGCCTACAATTAAAAACTAATCTCAATGTTCTTTCTCCCACTTAAAGGATTACCATAATTTCTTTGTGTAAGAAGGAACCGCAGATGCTTGTTTAAACCGAAGAGAGACAGAAAATGCTGGAGCAACTCAGTGGGACAGGCAGCATATCTGGAGAGAAGGAATGAGTGACGTTTTGGGTTGAGGCCCTTCTTTGCCCTTGTGCTCAATGCTTACACGTTGAGAATCCCAAATATTACTTCATTTGGTCCTATCATGTCTCTATTGGACCTTTGAAATTCAAGATCGGCGAATTTGATGATGGGAGTTCACACTATGTCCGGCTTCACAGGCATGAGTATAGAGTGAGTACAGCAGGTGGCTGAGCACGCAGCCTTGAGGTGCTCCCGTGCTGATTGTTATTGAGGATGACATATTTCCACCAATACGGACAGACTGTGGTCTGTGGATGAGGAAGTCGAGGATCCAATTGCAGAGGGATGCGAAGAGACACAGATCCGTGAGCTTGGTAACCAGCTTGGAGGGGTTGATGGTATTATCAAGTGCTCCTGCTCTACAGTTCTCTATGAGCCCAAAGCTCGATGATTCATTCCTACTCAAGTACACTAGTACTTGGTCTGAAGAAGAGTCTCGACCCAAAACATCACCCATTCCTTCTCTCCAGAGATGCTGCCTGTCCCACTGAGTTACTCCAGCATTTTGTGTCCACCTTCGGTTTAAATCTGCAGTTCCTTCCTACACACACACATGTGTACTTTGAAAGTCATCATCGATTTGATTACCCTTTCACACAATGCACAGGTTTTTCCCTTAGACCCCAAATAACATCTATGCTAATTATTTACCTAAAGTGGAATTGTCCACATCTACTCTATAACCCTGTAGATGGGTAGCAACAGAATAAAGGGAGACTTGATGGGGATAAGAGGGAGAAAGAAAATTGAGATTAAGTGTTTAATAGGAGGTATGGACAGGTTGGTCCAAGGAGTCTGTTCCGGGCTATAGAATTCTATGACTAACTCTGCAACTTCATAAATATTTTGCCTACCTTCAGTCGAACCACATGAGGAACCTTTACTCCATTTAGGTAACATTTGATCTGTGGAATTCCACTCCCAGATGCTGCAGGCTAAGTGAAACATAAAACAAGTATAATATAAAGATGAATCAACTTCAATATGGCGTTACATTTTAACGGCTGACTTTGTTCAATCGTATTTTGGCAGAGAACTTATTTAACAATGTCAAGTAGATCAATCACTCATTGAGATATACGGGAGCTGGTCATGATATTAATTAAGCCTACATGAGAAAAACACTGGTGATGACACAACAATGAAAGGCAGGTATTGGAGGAGGATAGTAAATAAATAATTAGCACCAAGGGTGAATATACTGTGAATGGCAAGAAAACAGTGGAATAAAAGAAAAAATCTAGAGCAGTGACTAAGATCTTCAAAAGATAAGAGTGAAGAGAGAAAAATGACTACAAAACGCAAATTTATGGTGGGTATTATGTACCACATATACAAAGTAAATGAAATGCTCATTTTCTCCAAGATGCAAAGCTGGCCATAGTTGGAATACTACAAGCCACACAGGATGTCATCAGCAGGAATGCTTTCTTTCATTCAGAGTTATAGAAATCTCATCACAAAATTAAACCTGTAAATGTTTCAGTACTGCTAATGTTTTAGTTCATAAGTAGCCATTTTAATCAGGTTTAATGTTCAAGAAAGAACTGCAGATGCTGGAAAAATTGAAGGTAGACAAAAATGCTGGAGAAACTTAGCGGGTGATGCTGCCTCAACCGTTGAGTTTCTCCGGCATTTTTGTCTACCTTTAATCAGGTTTAAATTATTTAGAGAAACAAAGAGCCTCGAGACCTCTATGAAAGCCACCAGGAAAGAGCCGATCATCACAAAACCAGCGTTCAATGATGCCCAGAGTACAAGCGAAATGGATAATCCGCCAGTCTCGGTAGATTTATCAATATCTGCATGTTTGTTAAGGAATGTCAATATAACTTCCGTGGAAAACATCAACAACATTTTAAAAATCCAGGCGGATGAAGTCTGTAACTGTATTTCACAACAAGGCATAATCACAAAGGATACTTTCTTTAATTAATTGGTACTTTTTATCAGCGAGGATTTCTACAACAATATCTATAATGCAGGCAATAAGGCCAGTGAAGATTCCAATGAGGCAACAGACAATCCATCTTTTGAGTTCCAGTACACGAAAGCCCTGTGAGGAAGGGAGAAAGAAAAAGTCTTAAATAGATTATCAACATTACAGTTGTGAGCAAACTATCACATGACACTGTAAAAAGTTTCTGTGAATTAATGCTGTAATCGGACCAAGCATAACCTTATCACATGTCCATGGTCAACCACAAGAACTAAATCATCAGCTAATCTTGATAACTAAATTAACAAATAGACCAGTTGTCAAAAGCAATACAAAATGTGTAGGAAGTTACTGCAGATGCTGGTTTACACCAAACATAGACACAAAATGCTGGAGTAACTCAGCGGGAGCCGGGGGAGAGGGAGATATCTCTTTTGATGTCTCGTTTTATCCAGGTTAGTCGGGAAGTGGTGTTGGGTAAATTGAATGGATTAAAGGCCGATAAATCACCAGGGCCAGATAGGCTGCATCCCAGAGTACTTAAGGAAGTAGCTCCAGAAATAGTGGATGCATTAGTGATAATTTTTCAAAACTCTTTAGATTCTGGAGTAGTTCCTGAGGATTGGAGGGTAGCAAACGTAACCCCACTTTTTAAGAAGGGAGGGAGAGAGAAAACGGGGAATTACAGACCAGTTAGTCTAACATCGGTAGTGGGGAAACTGCTAGAGTCAGTTATTAAAGATGGGATAGCAGCACATTTGGAAAGTGGTGAAATCATTGGACAAAGTCAGCATGGATTTACGAAAGGTAAATCATGTCTGATGAATCTTATAGAATTTTTCGAGGATGTAACTAGTAGAGTGGATAGGGGAGAACCAGTGGATGTGTTGTATCTGGACTTTCAGAAGGCTTTCGACAAGGTACCACATAAGAGATTAGTATACAAACTTAAAGCACACGGTATTGGGGGTTCAGTATTGATGTGGATAGAGAACTGGCTGGCAAACAGGAAGCAAAGAGTAGGGGTAAACGGGTCCTTTTCACAATGGCAGGCAGTGACTAGTGGGGTACCGCAAGGCTCAGTGCTGGGACCCCAGCTATTTACAATTTATATTAATGAACTGGATGAGGGAATTGAAGGCAACATCTCCAAGTTTGCGGATGACACTAAACTGGGGGGCAGTGTTAGCTGTGAGGAGGATGCTAGGAGACTGCAAGGTGACTTGGATAGGCTGGGTGAGTGGGCAAATGTTTGGCAGATGCAGTATAATGTGGATAAATGTGAGGTTATCCACTTTGGTGGCAAAAACAGGAAAGCAGACTATTATCTAAATGGTGGCCGATTAGGAAATGGGGAGATGCAGCGAGACCTGGTGTCATGGTACACCAGTCATTGAAAGTAGGCATGCAGGTGCAGCAGGCAGTGAAGAAAGCGAATGGTATGTTAGCTTTCATAGCAAAAGGATTTGAGTATAGGTGCAGGGAGGATCTACTGCAGTTGTACAGGGTCTTGGTGAGACCACACCTGGAGTATTGCGTACAGTTTTGGTCTCCAAATCTGAGGAAGGACATTATAGCCATAGAGGGAGTGAAGAGAAGGTTCACCAGACTGATTCCTGGGATGTCAGGACTTTCATATGAAGAAAGAATGGATAGACTTGGCTTATACTCGCTAGAATTTAGGAGATTGAGAGGGGATCTTATAGAAACGTACAAAATTCTTATGGGGTTGGACAGGCTAGATGCAGGAAGATTGTTCCCGATGTTGGGGAAGTCCAGGACAAGTTTTCACAGCTTAAGGATAAGGGGGAAATCCTTTAAGACCGAGATGAGGAAAAACTTTTTCACACAGAGAGTGGTGAATCTCTGGAACTCTCTGCCACAGAGGGTAGTTGAGGCCAGTTCATTGGCTATATTTAAGAGGGAGTTAGATGTGGCCCTTGTGGCTAAGGGGATCAGGGGGTATGGAGAGAAGGCAGGTACGGGATACTGAGTTGGATGATCAGCCATGATCATATTGAATGGCGGTGCAGGCTCGAAGGGCCGAATGGCCTACTCCTGCACCTATTTTCTATGTATCTATGTATCTATGTTTTCACACACCTTACCCTTCCTTATCTCTGAGTCTCCTTCTCCCGACCCTCAGTCTGAAGAAGGGTCTCAACCCAAAACGTCACCCATTCCCTCTATCCAGAGATGCTGCCTGCCCCGCTGAGTTATTCCAGCATTTTGTGTCTATCTTCAGTGTCAAAAGCAGGATGCGTAAGTGAGACTTTCACATTTCCCCTAGCTTAAAAACTTCCTATTATTCAGTGTGGCCACTAATTTAAAAAGGAGTTTTGACCAGGCACGTCTAAAGTAATATTTGCTGAGAGATGATATTTATTTGATATGTATTGATTGGGCAGCAGCAGCCTAGAGATCCAGGGTAGGAATCTTGTGATTAATCCATAATACATCGATCATTCAGCACTGAGTAATACTTTATTTTTAATCAGATAGCTAATTGAGAAATCGATTAGCTAATGAGTAAAACAATTGTTTTTGTGTGTATGAAGGAACTGCAGATGCTGGTTTAAACGGAAGAAAGACACAAAATGCTGGAGTAACTCAGCGGGACAGGCAGAATCGCTGGAGAGAAGGAATGGGTGACGTTTCAGGTCGAGACCCTTCTTCAGAATGACATAGAAAATAGGTGCAGGAGGAGGCCATTCGGCCCTTCGAGCCAGCACCGCCATTCATTGTGATCATGGCTGATCGTCCCCTATCAATAACCCGTGCCCGCCTTCTCCCCATAATCCCTTGATTCCACTAGCCCTTAGAGCTCTATCTAACTCAGGGGGCGGGGGGGGAGAGATACATGGATAAGGAAGTGTGATGGTGTGAAAACAGGGCAAAGGAATGGGAAGGAAAAAGTAGAAGAGATAATTGTTAGCTGGGAGAAGCTAACAACAAATCAGATAGATTTTAAATGTAGTCGGAGACAGTAAAACAGGTCGGAGACCTGGGAAGGGGGGATGGAGAGGGAGAAAGCAAGGGTTACTTGAAGTTTGAGAAGTCAACGTTTTTATTGTTTTTATGTGTGGTTCAGCATTTATACCAATCATATTTCACTTATTTTTTATATGATTTAATTTTAAATCCCTCAGATCTCACTTTCCTGGTGCTACAATGCCAGTCTACCTTCCAAAGAACTTGCACTGTATTTTGGATTCTATATCAAGAGGTTGCAGCCGAGATATAAAAACCACAGTAAAATGCTTCACTAGAAGGGTTTTATTAAGTACTAGACCGAGTCGGTCCCGTTGGGTCCGTTCCCCCAACGCAATATTCCACCCACTCACCCATAGCCCCAACTGCGCAGGTGTGGCTGAGGGGTTCCCATTGTGAAGCAAGAGATCCCCGTTGTGACGCGAGTCACGGCAACCCTCCCCCAACTGCACCTCGCCATCCCTCTTCCTACCCCTATCCTCCTCCCATTCCCCCTCATCCCCCAGCACTCCCTCCCCCTCCTTCACCCTCCCTCTTCTTTCCCCTGGCCTCCTCCCCTCCCCCACCTCCTACCTGTAATTCCCTCCCTCCCTCCATAACCCATCCTGGAGCGTCCTGGAGCCGGGGAAGAGGAGGAGGAGGAGGGGGGGCTTGAGGCGGGGGATGTTGGGGAGTGAACGTCCTATAGCTGGGGGAGGGGGAGGGTCCTGGAGCCGGGGAAGAGGGAGAGCGCTTGAGGCGGGGGCTGTGGGGGGCAAGCGTCCAGGAGCCGGGGGAGGGGAGGCCGAGGGTACCCGGCGCGGCCTCTCTCTGCCCCCGGTCCCGACCCCAGCCTGGGGGGCAGAAATAAAAATAGAAGGAAACTTACCCGTGGAGTCGTCGGGTCGCCATTTTGACGGGAAAAAAGATGGCGGTCTGAAATTGTGGACAGGCCGCGCTGAGGACCCGTGGGGTGGCCTTTGTGATGCCTGTCAAGTAAAGACGGCAAGTGGGGACAGGGCAAGTGGGGCGCTGTTTTATTTTTACATTTTAAACGTCAATGATGTAAAATATACCATCAATTTGAACGAAACTTGTTTAATTTACATCACAGGACAACGGTGAGTAAGGTGGGCCAAAAATTGTATATTATGTACCATTTTTGCACTAATACAAACCGGGCAAACAAACGGATAAACAAACAAGACGAGAGTTTTAGTAATAAAGAGATTTAAAGGTCATGCACTATCGCCAACATTTGGGAAGCCATTATACTGGATAGATTTCTCACATTTCCAAACAGAGTGGTTTATACTCAAGTAAAACAAGCCACAGTTATGGTCTCTTTGCGAATGTTCTAATCTCAAATCAAGAGTCAGGAGTGTTTTATTGTCATATGTCCCGGATGGGACAAGGAAATTCTTACTTGTTGCAGCGCAACAGAGTATGTGAATATGTAAACATTGTACATAATGGGAAATAAAAAGAAAAAGTTCAATAAATAACAAATATAGTGCAAATAACAAATAATAATATAGTCTTTTGCAGTTCAGAGCTCATAGCTTATTCGTTGTGTTTAATAGCCTGATGGCTGTGGGGAACCTGGACTAATATATGCCTTCAGACTAATTAGGTCATAAGTGATATGAGCAGCATTAGGCCATTCGGCCCATCAAGTCTACTCCATTCAATAATGGCTGATCTATCTCTCCCTCCTAACCCATTCTCTTGCCTTCTCCCCATAACCCGACACTCGTACTAATCAAGAATCTGTCTATCTCTGCCTTAAAAATACCAATTGACGGCCTCCACAGCCTTCTGTGGCAAAGAATTCTACAGATTCACCACTCTCTGACAAAATAAATTCCTCCTCATCTCCTTTTTTAAAGGAACGTCCTTTTATTCTAAGGCTATGACTCTCCCACCAGTGGAAACATCCTCTCCACATCCACCATATCCAAGCCTTTCAATATTCGATAAGTTTAAATGAGGTTCCCCCTCATCCTTCTAAACCCCAGCGAGTACAGGCCCAGTGCCGTCAAACGCTCATCATAGGTTAATATACTCATTCTTGCGATAATTGAACCAAGAGATTCAGTCCCAAAAACTCCCTGACTTTGCTCCTTTAAGCACTGACCCACTGCTTTACCCAATCACTTGATGGATTTCCTCAATGGTGCAGTATATCATGTTTGGATATGTAAAGTGGTTGATTAATTACTTAACTGGAAACACAAGAGACTGCGGATACTGAAACCTGGAGCAACAAGCAATCTGCTGGAGGAAGTCAGTGCGTCAGGCAGCAACTGTCGGGGGAAATGGATGGTTAGATCGATTTTAGGTGACAGGTCCTGACCAAAAATCAAGTGTCCATTTCCCTCCACAGAAACTGCCTGAAACACGGACTCCCTCCAGCAGTTTGTTTTGTTGCTGACGACTTAAACTGACGACTTAAACTGTTTAGGTAAACCTAAAAATGGTCAAAATGATCAGACAGTGAGATCGAAACACTCCTTCACAGCTACAGTCTCATCACCAGTTTCATTCTCACTGTGACCCTAATCTAGTCTTCCGCATAGCATCTGAGTATCGAGAGAAACCGTGTTCATCACTGAAACTTAGAAACATAGAAACATTGAAAATAGGAGCAGGAGTAGGCCATTCGGCCCTTCAAGCCATTCAATATGATTATGGCTAATCATCCAAAATCAGTCTGCTTTCTCCCCATATCACTTGACTCCGTTAGCCCTAAGAGCTAAATCTAACTCTCTTGAAAACATCCAGTAAATTGGCCTCCACTGCCTTCTGAGGCAGAGAATTCTACAGATTCACAACTCTCTGGATGAAAAAGTTTTTCCTCATCTCAGTCCTAAATGGCCTACCCCTTATTCTTAAACTGTGCCCCCTGGTTCTGGACTTCCCCCAACATCGGGAACATTTTCCTGCATCTAGCCTGACCAATCCCTTAACGGAATTTTACATGTTTCTAGAAGGAACCCCTCTCATCCTTCTAAATTCCAGTGAAAGTTGAGCTAGTCACAAAAAATGGGATTCAAAAGCAGAAACATTACAGCAAAGCATCAGAAAGGTAGACTAACACAAGCATAAAAACACATGAGTAACAATGGGAAACCCAGTAGAAGAGAAACGCTTTAATTTTGTCAGAATTAGAATCTGTTTTTTTAAAACAAATGATTAGATTTCACAGACTTACTATTTTGCTTATCCTTCTTTCTTCTTCCATAAACAATTGATTTTCACTGTTGTCATAGTCAAGGCTCTTAAATAAAAACAAATTTAAAATAAATCAAAGCCATACAGCTCACAAACATGATTTGACAAAATATGTCATAATTTGAAATGTGTATATTATGAAGAGCAGATACTTTGTCCTTGTCTTAATGTTGAACACCTTCCTTTTTGTGGCTATTACTGCAGGTTTATTCCAGTGCAGGTGAAGGTATGCCACAGTACAAAATAACCCTTGCATTATTACCTCTGAACTAACAGGAGCATCAACTTAACATGAAAGTATATAAGACAACAAGCAGTGGTCATTACCTCATACTTAAGTGAAAGCAGCTTTTCTGTATTTGGAATTTCCTTGGGCACAGCAGGAGCTGAAACTCCGTCCTATGGAAAAAGTGCACAAAAGCAAATGAGAAAACATACTTTGATCCAGGATGTAATATAGATTTATTTTATTTCAAGGTACACCAACTTGAATAAAAAAGGGACAGACAACAATGATCACACCCAGATATTTCATTCCCACAAAACAGTGTTTCAGCAATTGTGGAACAAAGGACTGCGACTCAGAAATAGGCTCTACTCATCAAATCGCAACCTTAAAAATCAGAAGATCTTATGTTGTATTAAAGATTCACTGCAAATATCTATTTCATTGTAAATGAAAACAAATGGTAAATTACCTGGTCTTGTGTTGGATCATCATCTAGATTCACTGTGATCAGCCTCTGTATCCGAAAAAAGTTGCTCTACAAAAATAAATAAAATAAAAATCGTCCACGCTATTTAAGAGGAGCATGGTTATATATAAAAGGGGGGGGGGGGGGTTTGGTAACAGAAAAAACAATTTTTCAAAAAATGCACGTCAGACAATGATATGGGGAAAGTATTGCAATTTCCTTATTCTCGTATACAGCACATTCAGAAAGTATTCAGACCCCTTCACTTTTTCCACATTTAT
>CM075981.1:81654353-81720422 GCA_038087875.1 Malacoraja senta | reverse complement strand
GAAGTCCAGAACAAGGGGTCACAGTTTAAGGATAAGGGGGAAATCTTTTAGGACCGAGATGAGGAAAACATTTTTCACACAGAGAGTGGTGAATCTCTGGAATTCTCTGCCACAGAAGGTAGTTGAGGCCAGTTCATTGGCTATATTTATGAGGGAGTTAGATGTGGCCCTTGTGGCTAAAGGGATCAGGGGGTATGGAGAGAAAGCAGGTACAGGATACTGAGTTGGATGATCAGCCATGATCATATCGAATGGCGGTGCAGGCTCAAAGGGCCGAATGGCCTACTCCTGCACCTATTTTCTATGTTTCTATGTGATCTTTGATCTATGGGTGCATACAAATAATCCAGACCAGTCGTAATGAAATGCAACTAGACTGCAATAGTGTCTCCTTTTCGTTTCATCTTTGCATACAAAGGTTTTCTATCATACAGTAAGTTCTCTTAATTTCTAAGGAATTGTTTATAAATGCGATTCCTTGTTTAGCTCGTGAAATGTCTAACGGACATAATTCTTATGCACATTATCATACCAAGTGTTTCAAAGACGTCTAGCTTCATGATTCTTAGTCATGCATTCTTGTTTATCACAATGCTTATCAGATAACTTTGTTAACCAGTTTCCACAAAGTTGACTTGAGGTTTTATTTTAGCATGTTATTTACGGCTAGAAGAATGAATTATCTCTAACAGATTACAATTATATTTAAATGTTCTGACGTTTTCAAATTTGCATGCATTTCCCAAAAGGGTGTTGTCATTTCTTCTGCTTACAAAGAAATCCTCCCAACTGGCCATGCAAGTCAAAGGATTTTGAGGAACTAAAAATGTTACTAAAAATAACAGTAGAAATTAAACTTGCTGCCAAGGAGTTCTTTCTGCTTTTATTTTCCTGACATTTGAGAAATGAACTCCTGTGATCGGAAGATGCTGTTTTGCAACCTTGATCTCAACTCACTGCTTGTTTACAAAAAGTGAAGAGAGGAGAAATTAAACTTGCACAAGAATGATCAGGCATCAGAGTGGGAAGGGGGGAGGTGAGAGAGATGGGGGGGGGGAGGTGAGAGAGATGGGGGGGGGGAGAGAGAATGGGGGAGAGAGATGGAGAGGGGTGGATGGAGGAGGGAGAGATGGGGGGAGGGGGAGAAAGACAATGATAAGAGAGCGATAAGCAGAGAGAAGAGCGGGGACGTTGATGAGATTACCCGCCCTGGGCCACCGCCCCTTCGGCCCCTCCACCCCTGTTGCCCCCTCTGTCCGCGCCACTGCTCTCCCCCGCGGCCATATCGGGCCGTTATCAGCAGCGGCCGCCATCAGTGCCTGGGGCCACTGTGTCCGTCACCCACCTACCTGTGTGTGCGCGGCGGAGGGAGAGCCGTTGATGAGCGGGGTGGTCTCCCCGGGCCGCGGATCCTCGTCCTTGCCGGCCCACGAAACTTTCTTGGCCACGTTCGCCATCTTGCCGCGGCCGCTCACGTGACCCGCGCCGGGGACCGTGTGTCACTCAGTCAGTGCGTCAGCGCGTCCATGCGTCCCTCAGTCAGCGCGTCCGGGCGTCAGCGACGTGGTAACGCGGCAACGCCAACGCTGTAACGTGTTAACGCCAACGCCGTAACGTGGTAACGTGGAAACGCCAACGCCGTAACGTGGTAACGTGGAAACGCCAACGCCGTAACGTGGTAACGTGGGAACGCCAACGCCGTAACGTGGTAACGTGAAACGCCAACGCCGTAACGTGGGAACGCCAACGCCGTAACGTGGTAACGTGGAAACGCCAACGCCGTAACGTGGTAACGTGGGAATGCCAACGCCGTAACGTGGTAACGTGAAACGCCAACGCCGTAACGTGGGAACGCCAACGCCGTAACGCCAACGCCGTAACGTGGCAACGTGTAACGCCAACGCCGTAACGTGGGAACGCCAACGCCGTAACGTGGTAACGTGGAAACGCCAACGCCGTAACGTGGTAACGTGGGAACGCCAACGCCGTAACGTGGTAACGTGGGAATGCCAACGCCGTAACGTGGTAACGTGGGAACGCCAACGCCGTAACGTGGGAACGCCAACGCCGTAACGCCAACGCCGTAACGTGGCAACGTGTAACGCCAACGCCGTAACGTGGCAACGCCAACGCCGTAACGTGGCAACGTGATGTTGTTGTATGTCTGGGTCCATGTGCATGCAATGCTGCGGCGAGATTCTCATTGTACCTGGACCTCACTGTACTTGTCCAGATGACAATTAAACAAAGATAGACACAAAAAGCTGAAGTAACTCAGCGGGGCAGGCAGCATCTCTGGAGAGAAGGGAAGGGTGATGTTTCGGGTCGAGACCCTACTTCAGACTCGAAACGTCACCCAGGAATTCTTGCTATTGAGGGAGTGCAGCGTAGGTTTTAAAGGTTAATTCCAGGGATGGCGGGACTGTCATATGCTGAGAGAATGGAGCAGCTGGGCTTGTACACTCTGGAGTTTAGAAGGATGAGAGGGGATCTTATTGAAACATATAAGATTATTAAGGGTTTGGACACGCTAGAGGCAGGAAACATGTTCCCGATGTTGGGGTAGACCAGAACCAGGGGCCACAGTTTAAGAATAAGGAGTAAGCCATTTAGAATGGAGTCGAGGAAACACTTTCCCTGGATGCTTTCAAGAGAGAGCTAGATAGGGCTCTTAAAAATAGCGGAGTCAGGGGATATGGGGAGAAGGCAGGAACGGGGTTGATCAGCCATGATCACATTCAATGCCGGTGCCGGCTCGAAGGGCCAAATGGCCTACTCCTGCACCTATTGTCTATTGTCTATTATCACCCATTCCTCCTATCCTGAGATGCTGCCTGGCCCGCTGAGTTATTCCAGCATTTTGTGTCTATCTTCAGTGTAAACCAGCATCTGCAGTTTCTTCCTGACAATAAACAAAGTTGTCTTGACTTGACAGTGTTCTGAACAATTAATAATCCACATGAAAGTGCTTTACTTTATGAAGGAATCCTTCCTTCTATTTCATGTTGCAAAGAGCTGAACTGACCTTACTTTGTGTATGGTAGAAACAAACAAAGATTCAGCATCTAATTTTATAATAAATATTTGAAGTTGGACCTGTGTATTCTTGCATAACATTTTATTTGCAGTCCCAGAGGGATAATGATCATGGATTGGTGCATGTTTCTGTAAATCTATCCTATCCATGTACTGTGCCTGTCCAAATGTTTCTTAAACATTGCGATGGTACCTTGCCTCAACTACCTCCTCCGGCAGCTCGTTCCATATCCCTACCACTCTGTGTAGTTGCCCCTCAGGTTCCTATTAAATCTTAAATACACAACCTGATGCGAACCCCTGGAATTGATACAGCAATATGAGTATTAAGAAAATGCAGCACATGTAGGGGAAGTTTGATATCAAATCAGTTTATCAGTAAAATATATTACAAAAATACAAGTATAATTAATGCATTTCAGTAAGGAGTCACCAGAGGAAACCATCAAATATGACCAGGCCTTCATAAGGAAGCACTATAATACATAATTAAATTTAATTATCAGCTTTCCAATCAATATGACACAATTTAAGTTTATAAATTATAAGTATTTACAAAAAATAGATTCTGCAAGACTATTTTAGGCATTAAAATTGCAGAATCCTCATACTTGGTCTTAAATTATATTCGGTGAAGATCTTTATGCATGTTGAACTTTTTTCATGTATGTCACAAGCTTTTTATTTTTAATACTACATGCTTGCAGTTATACTACAATCAAAATGTTAGACAAATATCACAGCTTGGTTTCTGAGAGTATTCAATTCATTTTTTGTTGCAAATCAGATAGGTGAAAGATGAAAAATACAACTGAATTCCCGTAGAATACACTTCGCATTTGCCAAAAGCCGTATATGGTAGAAGGCAGTGATGAATGAATCCCAATACAATACAGTTGGTTTAGTAACAATGATCTAAGCATGTACAATTAACATGTTGAATAGCGCCATTGAGAGTGGAAATATCATTGAAGGTTAAAATTCTGCTTCCAGGCAGAGCCTTTCCTGTGGCAATGCCTGAGACTTCCCCAGGAGACAAAGCGCGGTTCCAAATTGTGAATCCAGCCAAATTCCCCACAAAAGCCTCAGTGTGGTCAAATTCCCCTCCCATTTTGTCCTGTTCCTGGCCTACTATAAGTATTCCACCAGCTGGGATCTCATAGCCCTTTTGAAACTTGGAGCCAGCAGCTATCAGACGCCTGTCTATGTAGTACCAGTACTTACCCTCGAATGAGGACCATATGATGCAGAGGTGGTGCCAGTGGGCCGTCTAGGAGAGGTTCCACAGGAAGCTCTCGGAACGCTGGATCTCCGATTACAAGATGGATGCTGCTTTGTTTGCTGGTATTCCTGCCGTGCAGCACCAATTTGTTGTCATTGTCTTCCGTGGCGTACGACAATATGGTTCCTAAATAATTTGACTTGGTGCTGACCCAAGAACAGATGGTCATTTCAAATAGGCCAGTGGAAAGATTTTTGCTGAATGTTGCATAGTTTTCAGTGGAAGAATTGGGAAAATGCAGCATTGATTTCACATTGCAGACTGTAATAAAGGAAAACAAAGAAGCTGTAAAAAATGGATGTCCTACAAATAAAACAAAATCAATTCAACTTTTAAGGAATTATTAAATGATACCTATTTGTCAGATCTTGACGACGTTTCGGGTCAGGACCCTTCTTCAGACTGCTTGCAGTAGTGGGCAGAAAGAGTACCTCTCTTCCAGATTTCTCTCCCATGCTACAATCAGTCTGAAGAAGGGTCCCGGCATGAAACGCCATCTGTCCATTGCTTCCACTGATGCTGCCTGACCCACTGAACTCCAGCACTTTGTGTTTAACTCTGACATAAGCCACACTCTTCGATACACATTCATCATTTTCTTGAACGATGAAGATATAATTTGACTTTTCTACTCACCAAAATCAACAAATGTTGTTCCTGATTGTATGCTGGAACATTTATGCTTGTTACTAATTAATTTTTCACTGAGCAAACCAGGTAAACTTCCTCTCCTCATTATCCGCTTACTGGCCGTAGATCATAAATTGTTTACTAACATTTATATTTAACAGCATTTGCAGAATGTTAACCTGGATACTCCATGGATGTAATTTAGCAGCATCATGCTCTGGATTATTGTGACTGTTCTTCATTCTGCAGGCTGGGATTGTGAAACACAGAACTATTCTGAGATTGGGAGGGAGTGGGGGTGGGAGAGAGCTGAAGTGTCAGCACTGCGTATTAATTTTAGTGAAACACCTAATCGTGGCCACGCTTTATAAATGGAATAGAGCACGATGTGTACACTCACAAAACAAGTATTTCCTTACCGGCTGCCTTGATTAAATCACAACTTGATTTATGAAAAATGCACAGGAAGGAACTGCAGATGCTGGTTTAACTCGAAGACAGACACAAATGCTGGAGTAACTCAGCGGGACAGGCAGCATCTCTGGAGAGAAGGAATTGGTGACGTTTCGGGTTGAGACCCTTCTTCAGACTGGAAAATTTAACTTATGAAAAATGCAGCTGTGTTTCGGATGTTAGGGGCTTTTCCTATCTTTTTATGTCCTCATTTAAATGTGAGGTCTGTATCACAAACCAATGCAAACGTTACTGGGATGATTTATTACATTTGAAAACTTTTACTTTGCATTGGAATAACGTATTTTTTCCCAGCGTAGAGAATTCTAAAACTAGAGGGCATGGTCTCAAGGTGAGAGGGGAGAGGTTTAGGAGGGAACTCCGGGGCAACTTTTTCACTCAGAAGGAATTCCGTTTCTGTACCAGCTGCCAGAGGAAGCTGTAGAACCAGATACATTGACGACTTTTAAAAGACATTAGGACAGATGGTACAATTTGGACAGGCGGTGGCGCAGCGGTAGAGTTGCTGCCTTACAGCGAATGCAGCGCCAGAGACCCGGGTTCGATCCTGACTACAGGTGCTGGCTGTACGGAGTTTGCACGTTCTCTCCGTGACCTGCGTGGGTTTTCTCCGAGATCTTCGGTTTCCTCCCACACTCCAAAGACGTACAGGTCTGTAGGTTAATTGGCTTGGTAAATGTTAAAAAAATTGTCCCTAGTGGATGTAGGATAGTGTTAATGTGCAGGCATCGCTGGTCGGCGCGGACTCGGTGGGCCGAATTGCCTGTTTCCACGCTGTATCTCTAAACTAAACTAAACTAAACTAAAGATACAAGGAACTGCAGATGCAGTTTTCCAAAAAAAGACACACAATGCTGGAGTAACTCAGTGGGTCAGGCAGCATCTCTGGAGAACATGAATAGATGACGTTTTGGGTCTGAAGGAAGGTCCTGACCTGAAATGTCACCTGAGTTACTCCAACACTTTGTGTCTTTTTTTTGTAAATCTGCATCTGCAGTTCCTTGTTTCCACGTCTCACTTTTACTCGTGTTGGGGTGAAGTGAAATGCACAGGTTTGTTGGGCTATGGTCCAAATGCAGGCAAGTGGGACTAGCCCTATATGGCAACATGGGCATGGATAAGGTGGGCCGAAGGGCTTGTTACAGCTCTAATTAGCTCTACAACTAATTGGAGGGAGAGGCAATTGAAATCAATGCAAGCCGGCATCCTTTCGATGAGATTTTAAGTGCTGATCAATGATGGGAGGCTGTGATTTTAATCAGGGAGAAGGATGGTTGTTTGGTTGGTGGGAAGTCTTCAACAGCCTTGCTGGCCAAACACCTTGGCACAGCTTTCACAGCCAACCGCAGAGAGTTGTGGACGCAGCACAGACCATCACACAAACCAACCTCCCTTCCATCGACTCCATCTACACCTCACGCTGCCTCGCCAAGGCCAGCAGCATAAATCACGGACCAGTCTCACCCCGGCCACTCCCTCTTCCCCCCTCTCCCATTGGGCAAGAGGTACAGAAGTGTAAAAACGCACACCTCCAGATTCAGGGGCAGTTTCTTCCCAGCTGTTATCAGGCAACTGAACCATCCCACCACAACCAGAGAGCTGTCCTGAACTGACAACTCCAAAGACGCTGACAACAAGCTGGCCCTTAACTCCAAGAAGACCAAGGAGCTCATTGTAGAGTACAGGAGGTCTAGGGGCTGCACGTACACCCCCATCCATATTAACGGGACGGAGGTGGAACGTGTTTCCAGCTTCAGGTTTCTTGGGGTCAACATCTCTGATGACCTCTCGTGGACCCACAATACATCAACACTGGTCAAGAAGGCTCACCAGCATCTCTTCTTCCTGAGGAGACTAAAGAAGGTCCATCTGTCTCCTCAGATTCTGGTGAACTTCTACTGCTGCACCATCGAGAGCATCCTTACTAACTGTATCACAGTATGGTATGGCAACTGCTCTGTCTCCGACCGGAAAGCACTGAGGGTGGTGAAAACTGCCCAACGCATCACCGGTTCCTCACTCCCCTCCATTGAGTCTGTCCAAAGCAAGCGATGTCTGCGAAGGGCGCGCAGCATCGTCAAGGACTGCTCTCACCCCAACCACACACTGTTTACCCTCCTACCATCCGGGAGGCGCTACAGGTCCCTCCGTTGCCGAACCAGCAGGTTCAGGAACAGCTTCTTCCCTGCGGCTGTTACACTACTGAACTCTGCACCTCGGTGATTGCCAGTCACCTCCCCCCCGGACACTCCTTCCCCCAGAAAAATTGCACTCCTGATACTGCTGTACATATATATATTTTACTGCTCATTATTCCTAAGTTCGCTCTTCTGGGTGAGATGCTAACTGCATTTCGTTGTCTCTTTACTGTACACTGCACAATGACAATTAAAGATTGAATTGAATATAATTGAATCTATCTCATTGGTGACCCTCGGACTATCTCTGATTGGACTTTGCTGGCTTTACCTTGCACTAAACGTTATTCCCTTATCATGTATCTGTGCATTGAGGACGGTTCGATTGTAATCTTTGAGAGTCTTTCTGCTGACTGGTTAGCATGCAACAAAAGCGTTTCACTAGGCCTCGGTACACGTGACAATAAACTGAACTAATAGTAATGGTTATAAAGAGTACATACTTGACCCTTCTTTCGCGGGCGACCTCTGCTCGCCACTGGGCGACTGGTTGAGGACCTTGGCTCGCTGGACTCGCGGGGCTGCCGGGGGGTCGCGGTCCGGAGAGGTGGGCCTGACGGAGAGCGCGTCGTTCTGCAGTGCGCTCTTCATCTGCTGCTGGAAGCGGGCTATTTGGACATGTTGCTCCTTGATGTCCTCCTGCATCCTGTCCATGGCCTTGTGCAGCCGCTTCTTGCCCGCCGTCAGGGCGCTGATCTGCTGCCTCTGCTCCTCCACTTGGCTGCTCAGGTTGAAGGTGACCTCGCCCTGCTGCTTCTTCCCCGTCCACGCTTGCTTGCTCCTCTCGTTCGCCACTTTCTCCAAGGTGGACATCTTCAAGTCGATCTTCTTGTTTTCCTTCAGCAGCTTTTTGACCCATGATTTCAGGCTGGTGATGTCGTGGTTGGTGGCCGCCTGGAAGCCGCTCACGGTGGCGGTGATGCCCCTGAACTGCTCGGTCAGCATCTCCAGCCGGAGGTCCACGGTGGAAGAAGCGTTGAAGTTCTCGGAGATGATCTGCAACCGTGCCAGGCTCAGTTCTTGGAAACGACGGAACTACGGCAATGAATGGGAGGGGGGGTGACACGTTACAACACCAAGCAGCAGAGCTTTATTGACTGAAAGATACAGCACGGAAACAGGCCCTTCGGCCCACCCAGTCCATTGCCCCTTAGTTCCCCCCTAAACCTCTCCCCTCTCACCTTGAGGCCGTGCCCTCTAGTTTTAGAATTCTCGAAGCTGGGAAACGTAATGAATCATCCCAGTAACGTTTGCATTGGTTTGTGATACAGACCATGGAAATGGTGCACAGAATATTTTTGAATTGACTGAAAGATATAAACAGGCCCTTCGGCCCACCCAGTCCGCACCGACCATCGATCACCCGTCATCACTAGTTCTATGCGATCCCACTTTCTCATCCACTCCCTACATTCGGGGCCATTACCCTCCAAACCCACAAGTCTTTGGGATGTGGGACGACCCCCTCGGGGAGAAAGTACAAACTCCACACCGAGAGCGTGTGGGGGGGGGGGGGTGAGGATGGTGAGGATAGAAGCCGGGTCTCTGGCGCTGTGAGGCAGCGGCTCTCCCCGTGTCCCGTTGCGAGGACATGTTTTATTTGGACACGGAGGCAGATAAAGATATCCCACAAATTCATGTTCTGGCCGGTAAACCTTTTCACCTCCTTCATTTTATTCCATCTGGAATTGTCCCGAGAAGTGTTTAAATTCTAAACGCGTTTCATCAGCGTGTACATAGATACATAGATATTAGGTGCAGGAGTAGGCCATTCGGCCCTTCGAGCCAGCACCGCCATGCAATGTGATCATGGCTGATCATCCACAATCAGTACCCAGTTCCTGCCTTTCCCCCATTTCCCCTTGATTCCGCTAGCCCTAAGAGCTCACTTTTGAATGCATCCAGTGAATAGGCCTCCCTCCACTGGCTTCTGTGGCAGAGAATTCCACAGATTCACAACTCTCTGGGTGAAAAATTGTTTCCTCTTCTCAGTTCTAAATGGCTTACCCCTTATTCTTAAACTGCGACCACTGGTTCTGGACTCCCCCAACATCGGGAACATGTTTCCTGCCTCTAGCGTGTTCAAACCCTTAATAGTTGTATATGTTTCTATAAGATCCCCTCTCATACTTCTAAATTCCAGAGTATACAAGCCAAGTCGCTCCATTCGATCACATAGGACAGTCCCGCCATCCCGGGAATTAACCTGGTGAATCTACGCTGCACTCCCTCAATAGCAAGAATGTCCTTCCTCAAACTAGTCAAAGAAAAGGGTCCCGGCCCGACATGTCGTCTGTCCATTCCCGCCACAGATGCTGCCTGGCCCGCTGAGTTTCTCCAGCATTGGGGTTGGGCTTTAATTCTCAATGTCCGCCGGGGGGTCGGGATGAGCGCGTTATCATCCGCTCCGCTCTACGCCTCCCCCACCCCCCCACCCCACCCCACCCCACCCCCAATCTCCCGTCTCACCCCTCAAAGTGCTGGAGGAACTCCGCGGGTCAGGCAGCATCTGTGGAGGGAATGGACAGATGATATTTCGGGTCGGGACCTTTTTTCAGACTTGAGCCGACCCGAAACATCGCCTGTTCACATACTCTCTCCACACATGCTGCCCGACCCGCTGAGTTCCTCCGGCAAAAGAAAGACACGATGCTGGAGTAACTCAGCGGGACAGGTAGCATCTCTGGAGAGAAGGACTTCTCCAGTCTGAAGAAGGGTCTCGACCCGAAACGTCGCCTATTCCTTCTCTCCAGAGATGCTGCCCGACCCGCTGAGTTCCTCCAGCACTTTGTGTTTTGCTGGAGGTTCCAGTATCTGCAGTTCCCCGTGTCCCAGAGGAACAACAACAAGCCCCCTCATGTACAGAGTCCGCTGCCACACACCTGCTCCTCCAGGCGTCGGAACCGCTCGAAAAAAGGCTTCCTCTGTTTCATGCCGTCGGCGCTTTCAGCACAGGTGGCGGCGTGTAGAACACAGCAGACACACAGCAGGGATAGCCAGGGGGGAGGTTTGCTGAAGTCCATCCTCATGTCTGGGATTGTGGCCGTCAGTGCGGGCTGACTGTGACCACCAGCAGACGGGCCGCCGTGGCGAGCAATCCTGCTTTATATACACAAGCCAGCTCTATCTTTGAAATGATTTACGATCCCACCCCTCCAGAGCCCAGCCCGGCTACTGTTACAGGCTAAACGGAAATAGAAGCGTTCAGGCAGACGAGGTTTGCAGACTTGACCCACTGCGCTGTCACAGTCCATTGCCAGAGTCTTACTCTCACTTGGCAATGGGAGATGTAATGCGCTGTTGTTCAAGAAATGGCTGAAGGTACTTTTGTATCAACGGTTTCCAGCTGTTCCAAACACTGGACATTGGATCCACAAGGAACTGCAGATGCTGGAGTCTGGAGCAACACACAAAGTACTGGAGGAACTCAACGGGTCAGGCAGCATCTGTGGAAGGATTTGGATCGAGAACTTTTCGGAATGAGATCCTTGATTGAAAGATGCAGCACGGGAACAAACCCAGAGTCCACGCCGACCATTGACGCTAGTTCCACGTTATCCCACTTTCTCATCCACTCCCTGCACACAAGCGGCAATTTACAGACCTAAAACCTTCATACCTGCACGTCTGTGGGATGTGAGAGGAAGCCGGAGCACCCAGAGGAAACCCGCGCGGCCACAGGGACTACCACAAAGTCCACACTGACAGCACCGGACGTCAGGGTGGAACTCAGTAACTGGCGTTGTGAGGCAGCAGCTCTACCCGCTGTGCCGCCCGCCAGGCTGATGGAGGTAGAACAAAAAAACACACAGAAATACACAAGTCAGCCAGTCAGCAAGGAGAAGAGTTATGGCCACTCATTCTTATTGTGTGTCTTCCTTGAATCCCAAATGCACAAAGTGGTTGAGGATACACTGACCGCACCCAGGTCCTCCTCTCTCGGGCACTTCCTGGCCACTGAGGAGCAGTCATTTCCAGTCTGGTTTTTGTCAGATGTCTGATGAGACCGAGGTGTGAACTGAAAATCTTGCACAGGTGGGTCTGGGGAGGGGGTGGGTTGTGAGGGTGTTGTTTCCTGCACCCTGCAGTCTGGACGTGCTCCCTAACTAGTACAGTTCCTCCATTTTGAGCGGTTGTGGGCCAGAAATTACTCATTTAATATAAACAGCTAGTAATGAACAAACTGGAACGTACGCAAAGAAGACACGCAGTGCTGGAGTAACTCAGCGGGTCAGGCAGCATCTGTGGAGAACATGGATAGGTGATGTTTCACAGAGTGCTGGAGTAACTCAGCGGGTCAGGCAGCATCTGTGGAGAACATGGATAGGTGACGTTTCACAGAGTGCTGGAGTAACTCAGTGGGTCAGGCAGCATCTGTGGAGAACATGGATAGAAACGTCACCTATCCATGTTCCGGCAGCATCTATGGAGCGAAGGAAATAGGCAACGTTTCGGCCCGAAACCCTTCCGGGTTTCGGCCCGAAACGTTGCCTATTTCCTTCAGGGTTTCGGCCCGAAAGGCTGCCCATTTCCTTCGCTCCACAGATGCTGCCTGACCCGCTGAGTTACTCCAGCACTCTGTGAAACGTCACCTATCCATGTTCTCCACAGATGCTGCCTGACCCGCTGAGTTACTCCAGCACTCTGTGAAACATCACCTATCCATGTTCTCCACAGATGCTGCCTGACCCGCTGAGTTACTCCAGCACTCTGTGAAACGTCACCTATCCATGTTCTCCACAGATGCTGCCTGACCCGCTGAGTTACTCCAGCACTCTGTGAAACGTCACCTATCCATGTTCTCCACAGATGCTGCCTGACCCGCTGAGTTACTCCAGCACTCTGTGAAACGTCACCTATCCATGTTCTCCACAGATGCTGCCTGACCCGCTGAGTTACTCCAGCACTCTGTGAAACGTCACCTATCCATGTTCTCCACAGATGCTGCCTGACCCGCTGAGTTACTCCAGCACTCTGTGAAACGTCACCTATCCATGTTCTCCACAGATGCTGCCTGACCCGCTGAGTTACTCCAGCACTCTGTGAAACGTCACCTATCCATGTTCTCCACAGATGCTGCCTGACCCGCTGAGTTACTCCAGCACTCTGTGAAACGTCACCTATCCATGTTCTCCACAGATGCTGTCTGGCCAACCGAGTTACTCCTGCACAGTGGGCTACAAGCTTATTTTTTTCGTTTTCATCTTGGTAGTGGCTGAGTTTTTCATGTGTGTGGGGAAGATGTTTTAAATAAAATACTTAATGAAAGATTCATTTGGATTGAAAATACATGTGTGAAAGTAATAGTGTAATTACTCACTTAAATATCCAGACTTCCTCTACAGTCACTCTGCTATCACCATTACAGTTTCGCACGATTGCCAAGGTCCTTCACGGGCTAGCCAGCGTCTAGCGGAAAGAATAAACAGAGGTTTGGCTCAGTCTGTGTAAACGTGGTGGGATGGAGGATGTGAGATCTAATGAGAATAACACAAACCAAACAATAAAGTGGATGTTACTCATTAGCCTTTAACATTCCCCTTCAGCTGACACCACTGACAATAGACAATAGACATTAGGTGCAGGAGTAAGTCATTCGGCCCTTCGAGCCAGCACCGCCATTCAATGTGATCATGGCTGATCATCCACATTCAGTACCCCGTTCCTGCCTTCTCCCCATATCCCCTGACTCCGCTATCCTTAAGAGCCCTATCTAGCTCTCCCTTGAAAGTATCCAGAGAACCGGCCTCCACTGCCCTCTGAGGCAGAGAATCCTCTGTGTGAAAAAGACTGTGTCATTTCTCATACCTTCTATCCCATTACAGACCTTCCCAGTGTTTACCACCACACCTGCCATACTCTCTAACTTTAAAAATATTTTCCCTCTCATTTTTCCAATTCTGATGAAATGGCTAGACTGGGTATTGAGTAATGAGGAAGGGTTAGTTAGCAGTCTTGTTGTGCGTGCCCCCTTGGGCAAGAGTGACCATAACATGGTTGAGTTCTTCATTAGGATGGAGAGTGACATTGTTAATTCAGAAACAATGGTTCTGAACTTAAAGAAAGGTAACTTTGAGGGTATGAGACGTGAATTGGCCAAGATTGACTGGCAATTAGTTCTAAAAGGGTTGACGGTGGATATGCAATGGAAGGCATTTAAAGACTGCATGGATGAACTACAAAAATTGTTCATCCCAGTTTGGCAAAAGAATAAATCAGGGAAGGTAGTGCATCCATGGATAACAAGGGAAATCAGGGATAGTATCAAAGCAAAAGATGATGCGTACAAATTAGCCAGAAAAAGCAGCATACCAGAGGACTGGGAGAAATTCAGAGACCAGCAGAGGAGGACAAAGGTCTTAATTAGGAAAGGGAAAATAGATTATGAAAGAAAACTGGCAGGGAACATAAAAACTGACTGCAAAAGTTTTTATAGATATGTGAAGAGAAAGAGATTAGTTAAAACAAATGTAGGTCCCTTGCAGTCAGAAACAGGGGACCGCGGGTCAAAGGAGATGGAGGAACTGAGTGAAATCCAGGTTAGTCGGGAAGTGGTGTTGGGTAAATTGAATGGATTAAAGGCCGATAAATCACCAGGGCCAGATAGGCTGCATCCCAGAGTACTTAAGGAAGTAGCTCCAGAAATAGTGGATGCATTAGTAATAATCTTTCAAAACTCTTTAGATTCTGGAGTAGTTCCTGAGGATTGGAGGGTAGCAAACATAACCCCACTTTTTAAGAAGGAAGGGAGAGAGAAAACGGGGAATTACAGACCAGTTAGTCTAACATCGGTAGTGGGGAAACTGCTAGAGTCAGTTATTAAAGATGGGATAGCAGCTCATTTGGAAAGTGGTGAAAGCATTGGACAAAGTCAGCATGGATTTACGAAAGGTAAATCATGTCTGACGAATCTTATAGAATTTTTCGAGGATGTAACTAGTAGAGTGGATAGGGGAGAACCAGTGGATGTGTTGTATCTGGACGTTCAGAAGGCTTTCAACAAGGTCCCACATAAGAGATTAGTATACAAACTTAAAGCACACGGTATTGGGGGTTCAGTATTGATGTGGATAGAGAACTGGCTGGCAAACAGGAAGCAAAGAGTAGGAGTAAACGGGTCCTTTTCACAATGGCAGGCAGTGACTAGTGGGGTACCGCAAGGCTCAGTGCTGGGACCCCAGCTATTTACAATTTATATTAATGAACTGGATGAGGGAATTGAAGGCAACATCTCCAGGTTTGCGGATGACACTAAGATGGGGGGCAGTGTTAGCTGTGAGGAGGATGCTAGGAGACTGCAAGGTGACTTGGATAGGCTGGGTGAGTGGGCAAATGTTTGGCAGATGCAGTATAATGTCGATAAATGTGAGGTTATCCACTTTGGTGTCAAAAACAGGAAAGCATACTATTATCTAAATGGTGGCCGATTAGGAAAAGGGGAGATGCAGCGAGACCTGGGTGTCATGGTACACCAGTCATTGAAAGTAGGCATGCAGGTGCAGCAGGCAGTGAAGAAAGCGAATGGTATGTTAGCTTTCATAGCAAAAGGATTTGAGTATAGGAGCAGGGAGGTTCTACTGCAGTTGTACAGGGTCTTGGTGAGACCACACCTGGAGTATTGCGTACAGTTTTGGTCTCCAAATCTGAGGAAGGACATTATTGCCATAGAGGGAGTGCAGAGAAGGTTCACGAGACTGATTCCTGGGGTCAGGACTTTCATATGAAGAAAGACTGGATAGACTCGGCTTATAGTCGCTAGAATTTAGGAGATTGAGAGGGCATCTTATAGAAACTTACAAAATTCTTATGGGGTTGGACAGGCTAGATGCAGGAAGATTGTTCCCGATGTTGGGGAAGTCCAGGACAAGGGGTCACAGCTTAAGGATAAGGGGGAAATCCTTTAAGACCGAGATGAGAAAAACATTTTTCACACAGAGAGTGGTGAATCTCTGGAACTCTCTGCCACAGAGGGTAGTTGAGGCCAGTTCATTGGCTATATTTAAGAGGGAGTTAGATGTGGCCCTTGTGGCTAAAGGGATCAGGGGGTATGGAGAGAAGGCAGGTACGGGATACTGAGTTGGATGATCAGCCATGATCATATTGAATGACGGTGCAGGCTCGAAGGGCCGAATGGCCTACTCCTGCACCTATTTTCTATGTCCTATGTATCTATGTAATCAGCCTGACTGAGAATTCTGTTTCGCTTTCCATATTTGTCGCCTGACAGCTAAATATTTATTGTACTTTCTGTATTTATTAAACATTAAGAAAGAATCGACAAGTCAGACGGGGTAATCTACAAATAAAAAGGCACAAAATGCTGGAGCAACTCAGCGGGTCAGGCAGCATCTGTGGGGAACATGGATAGGTGACGTTTCACAGAGTGCTGGAATAACTCAGCGTGTCAGGCAGCATCTGTGGAGAACATGGATAGGTGACGTTTTGGGTTGGACCTCTTCTGATCTATAATCTCCATACTGTATGTTCTTCCCACGAGGAACTTCTTTTTTTTATTTTTTTATTTTTTTATTTATTTGAAGTAAATTACATTACAACCACATACATTAGTACTCGTCACTTATATCTTCTTACAATTAATGTACTCCGTTTGTTTTTTACACTAGTAAAAGGAAAGGATGAGATTGAAAGAAAGAAGAAAGTGAAGGAAAAAGTGAGAGTGTAGAAAATGTGACAACAAGAAAGAACGAAGACCCTATAAGAACAAATTTAAAAACAAAAGAAAAATAGTTAAGAAATAGACCCTAGAAAAGAAGGAGAAAGAGAAAGAGGAAAAAGAGAGAAACAAATAGTTTTTATGAGCATTACGCAAATGGGACATACCAACTCTCCAACTATCATCCCCCATTACCTGACCTCAATTTTTTTTTAAGGTACCTTTGCACCCTATATTTGTAATAATTCTATAAATGCAGACCACGTCAGGTGGAAGTGAGCTGGTTTACCTGCCAGGAGGAGTCTTATCTCTTCTAGGTGTAATCAAAAGTGCAACTTCATCTGACCTAAATTTCCAATCCTCTTTATTAACCATTTACTCGCACTTTTGATTTTTTTCTCTTTGCAAAGCTTTGTCCGTGTTTAGAATCTGTTTTGCAAACTTCCTCATAAATCTTCTTCTGTGCTTCCCACCTCAAATCTGCACCATTCTCTGTTTCCCCTGTTGAATTGATGGCCTTTCACAAAAATTCTTTAATATATTTGTTCATGCGTTAGATTTTTTCAATTCAGTCATCACAACACCAGGAGGCTTTTAATATTTCCACAACAAAGGTTCGTAAATTCTAGGAACAGAATTAGGTGGACTATATCTGCTGTTTAGGCAGGGTGAATGCACAGTGTATTTTACCCAAAGTAGGGGAATGAAGAACCAGAGGACATAGAAACATAGAAAATATGTGCAGGGGGAGGCCATTCGGCCCTTCGAGCCAGCACCGCCATTCATTGTGATCATGGGCGACATAGGTTTACGTTTGAGAGGAGGAAGATTGAATAAGAATCTGAGAGGTAACTTTTCCACACAGAGGGTGGTGGGTGTATGGAACAAGCTGCCGGAGGAGGTAGTTGAGGCTGGGACTATCACAACGTTTAAGAAACATTTAGACAGGTACATGGATAGGACAGGTTTGGAGAGATATGGACCAAACACAGGCAGGTGGGACTAGTGTAGATGTGGCATGTTGGCCAGTATGGGCAAGTTGGGCCGAAGGGCCTGTTTCCATGGTGTATCACTCTCTGTGATACAGACGCTGGTCCTCCAACGGCCGCCGGGTGGCGCTGTGACCCACCCCCCCCGGTTCCGGTTCCGGTGAGGGATGGCGGCGGCACTGGCGGTCCGAGGCCCTGGGACGGGTTAGTGTCACCCCCCCTCCCCCCACCCCTGACCCCTGACCCCCCTCACCCCTGACCCCCCTCACCCCTGACCCCCACACTCTCTGCCCCCCACCCCTTTATCCCCCCCCCCGGGGGGCCAGGAGCAGGGTAGTGTCACTCCTCCTCCCCCCCACCCCCCTCGGGCTCAGGTCAGTGGCCCCGGGGCGGGGAGCGCGGGCCTCACTGCAGCACCCGCTAGGGAGAGGAGGGGCAGTGGACTCCGACCTGTCCGGGCACAGTGCCAGCAGACTGTACAGTGTCAGTGAACAGCACCCATCCCCCCCAACCAGCACCCACCCCCCCCCAACCAGCACCCATTCCCCCGACCTGCACCCATCCCCCCCAACCAGCACCCATCCCCCCCAACCAGCACCCATCCCCCCCAACCAGCACCCATTCCCCCGACCTGCACCCATCCCCCCCAACCAGCACCCATCCCCCCCAACCAGCACCCACCCCCCCCAACCAGCACCCATTCCCCCGACCTGCACCCATCCCCCCCAACCAGCACCCATCCCCCCCAACCAGCACCCACCCCCCCCAACCAGCACCCATTCCCCCGACCTGCACCCACCCCCCCAACCAGCACCCACCCCCCCCCAACCAGCACCCATTCCCCCGACCTGCACCCACCCCCCCCCAACCAGCACCCATCCCCCCAACCAGCACCCATCCTCCCCAACCAGCACCCACCCCCCCCAACCAGCACCCATTCCCCCGACCTGCACCCATCCCCCCCAACCAGCACCCATCCCCCCCAACCAGCACCCATTCCCTTGACCAGCACCCATCCCTAGCGACAGCACCCATCCCCTGGTCCAGCACCCTAAGACCAGTGTCCAGTGTAGCACCTATCCTGGGACCAGTGCCTAGAGCAGCACCATCCCCGGTGTCACACTAGTGCTGTTATCCTGCCCAGCACCACTGCAGCCCACTAGCACTGCCCAGTTCCAATCCCTATCTCATATCATTGCAGCACTAAACGAAATACAAAGTGCTGGAGGATTGCAGTATCTCAGGCACCATCTGTGGAGGTACAGACAACATTTTGGGCCGGGACCCTGCTTCACACTGCCTGGAGTAGGGGGGAGAAAGCTGGAACCCACCACCCTCTAACCCCCTGTACTTGCCCTGCCCCCTCCACCATGGTGCGCACACACACATCTTCCCCCACACTTGTTACCCATTCTGCGTACACTCAAGTGGGTCAAAGAGAATACGTCAATGAATATACTGGGAGATCCAACATTTCTTGCAGCGTGATTGACAATCACTGCAGTAAGAGGAGGATTATCCGGTCTATTCACTGACTTGCCTTCTCTTTGCAATGCTCTGCAATCTTATTTGTGGAAATTGATTACATTTGGATTTAGTATTCCACAAAACTGCCAACTTTTGTATTTGAGCTGTCTAATAAAGACTAAGCCATTTAATGTACAGCAGATTGGCTACAACCATTTAAAGGAGATGGACAGTGCAATAGTCTTTCAGGTGGCTCCTGGTTCCCAAGATGGCGGCTCCTGGTTCCCAAGATGGCGCCCAACCCAGGCGACTATTTGCGTGCTAGCCGTGGAAGCAGATCTACAAACACGCATTACAATTGCTCCACATTCTGAAATCTCTACTCCTAAAGCAACATTTCTTACACTGTGAATGGTTCGATTGTAATCATGTATTGCCTTTCTACTGACTGGTTAGCACACAACTAAAGCTTTTCACTGTACCTCGGTACACGTGACAATAAACTCAACTGAACTGACTGGACAGAACTGAACTGGACGTTCAGGTAATAGAGGTGTATGGTTCAGCACGATGTTGATCAAAACAGTGCTGGAGGAACTCAGAGGGTCAGGCAGCATCTGTGGAGGGAATGGACAAGAGAGGTTTTGGTTTGGCACCCTTCTTCAGGCTTTCAGTGGAAGAGATACCGATGGTTTAGATGTCCATTCAATACTATACCGCTTCTTTTTTTTTGTGTTTTAGGACGTACTTCACTTTATGGCATTACAAAATTACTATATAAGCACGGAAGGATTTTGTGTCAATTACCATGCAAGTCATCAAGCCAGAGGAGATTGTTCACAAATAAGAACATGGCTGTCGAACTGGACAACAACACAGGTAATTTAACAAGAATCTTGCTCTAATCTTTTGCAGATGAAGCAAGGGCCAATGTGGGCACTTTGGAGACAGAGACAGAAGAATTTATAAATGGAAAGTAAAAAATGGTGCAGGAATTAAACAATTACCTTGTGTCTGATTCATAGAAGAAGACACAGAAAAATTGCTGAATAAAATGGAGAACCTAGTGTCGAAAGAGAATGATAAGAGTCTTTACTGTTCGTGACAAAATAGTACAAGAGAAGTTTTGAGCTCGAGTCCCAAAGACCTGATGTTAAGGTCTCTAAAGTTAACCTGAAGTTAACTTTAGAGATAGTGGATCCTCAGGGAGACATCTATCAAGAGTCTATAAATTTTAGAATTGTGATGGCAAGGTAGCAACTGTGACCCCAATTTTAGAACGGGAAAAGCCTGCAAACAGAACAACTAATCTGTTACTCGAACTTCTGGGTTAGTTTAATTTTTGTTGTAATTGAATGACCAGGTTTGGACTGAGACAGACTCAGTCATTTGATGTCATTTACAGAAAGTGCTGTCCACAACCACGCCTTACACTGTCTGAGAATGGTAAGTCAAGAATCAAGAGAGTTTATTGTCATGTGTCCCAGATAGGACAATTAAATTCTTGCTTTCCTTCAGCACAACAGAATATAGTAGGCATAAATACAGAACATATCAGTGAGTCCATATACCATTATATAAATATATACACACATCAATAAATAAGCAGATTAAGTGCAAATAAACAGATGATGGTCTATTAATGTTCTATGTAAGTATCAGTGGGCTGAGGATTAATCCGTTTGCTAATTGAATAAGGAGTTTTCTGTCAACTCGGACATATCTGGCTAACTTTTTGTTGCATAAAAGAACAACAAAAACACTTTGTAGAAACAAAGGACCCGCTGATGCAAGTTAGTAGACAAAAAGACAGAGTGCTGGAGTAACTCAGCGGGTCAGGCAGCATCTCTGGAGAACATGGACAGGTGACGTTCTGAAGATGGGTCTCGACCCAAAATTTCACCTATCCATGTTCACCAGGGGAGCTACTTGATCTGTTGAGTTACTCCAGCACTTTGTGTCCTTTTGTAGAAACTAACGCTTATAACTTTTTTTTTAGGAGTGGCTGTGATTAAAATGCAGAAGCCTCCTGTTAACAGTCTCAGCCTGGAATTTCTCACGGAGTTTGCAATTAGCATGGAAAAGCTGGAGATGGATCGGGAATGTCGTGGTGTGATTCTCACGTCTGTACGTATGATGAATAACTCTGCTTCACTGAATTATGGGATTATATACCATTTGACCCATCATGACTATGCAGACTCATTAGTAGCTACCAGATTAATCAGACTCCCGTGCATATTTTTCCTATATCCATCTAGGAAACATCTAATTCCCATTTAATTGCTATGATTGAACCTATCTTTTGCATCATTTTGTTTTGTGCATTTCACTTCACACCAACCCGTGTAAAGCAGATGTAGAAACAAGGAACTGCACATGCAGGTTTACAAAAAAGGACACCAAGTGCTGGACTCAGCGGATCTGGCAGCATCTCTGGAGAGCATGGATAGGTGACGTTTCGGTTCGAGATGGCTGTCTTCTGGTATAAGACGAGTAGGATAATTAAGAACCAGATGATGTAGGTTTAAGGTGAGAGGAGAAAGATTTAATAGGAACTGGAGGGGCAACTTTTTCCACACAGAGGGCAGTGGGTATGTGGAATGAGCTGCTAGAGGTGGTTGAGGCAGGTTATTATAACAACATTTAAAAGACATTTAGCAGGTACATGGATAGGAAAGGTTTAGAGGGATTGGGACCAAATGCAGGCAGGTGGCACTAGCCCATAGGTAGAGTTGTAGTTACAGTATAGAAACAGGCCCTACGGCCCAACTTGCTGATGCTGCCAAGATTCCCCATCTACACCAGTTTCACCTGCCCATGAGGCATCTTGCTCGGCATGGACAAGTTGGGCCGAAAGGCCTGTTTCCGTGCCATATGTCTCTATAATTCTGATCGGCACATACCCACATGGTAATGAGATTACTGCTATTTTGAATTAATGATGTGGCACCAATGTGTAAAATGAGGAATTGAATCTTCAAATGAAATCGCACAAGTTGATCCTAATAATCTTCCCATGTGCTTGAACTGTTCCATATTTCGGAAAGCTGAAATGGAATTGTGCTTTAATTTTAGTCTATTCCCAACATTTTTTCTGCTGGTTTGGATATCACCGAGATGTATGGGAAGTCCCCAGAACATACGGGGGAGTTCTGGAGATCAGTGCAGGAGATGTGGTTGAAGCTGTACGGATCCAGCCTAGTGACCATCGCTGCCATCAATGTAAGTGGCACAGCCGTCTTTCAATTGATTTGAATTGAATACATTTTATTAGCCAAGTATGCATACATACAAGGATTTTGCCTTGGTGCTTTGCTCGCAAGGATAACAATACAATATACAGTAGGCAATTAAAAATAAAACATTATTATTTAAATATGTGAAGAATAAAAGAAAATACCAGAGCAAAAGGAGGCTACAGACTTTTGGCTGTTGAGTAGAGCTACTGCTCGTGGAAAAAAAAGCTGTTTTTATGTTTGGCTGTGGCAGCTTTGACAGTCCGGAGTCGCCTCCCAGAGGGAAGTGATTCAAAGAGTTTGTGGCCAGGGTGAGAGGGGTCAGAAATGATCTTACCCGCTCGCTTTCTGGCCCTTGCAGTGTACAGTTCGTCAATGGGGGGAAGGTTGCAGCCAATAACCTTCTCAGCTGATCGAACGATGCGCTGCAGCCTCCGAGTGTCGTGCTTGGTGTCTGTGCCAAACCACACCATGATGGAGAAGGTGAGGACAGACTCTATGATGGTAGTGTAAAACTGGGCCATTATTGCCTGTGGCAGATTTAATGATTTGTAATTTACAAATCATTTGTTTAAGTTGTTAATTATCCTCACATTTTTCAAGGAAGGGACAATGAAACTGAAAGATGAAGATTGACAGATCCACGTTCATTTAGGCACCTCACTATCATTTATTTGCAAATTCAAACAGATTTTGGACCTTATTTGAATGGATAAGCGCCCAATGTTTACATTACAGATACTTTGGAAGGGACTAAAAAGTGCAGAGGGATAAAACAAAAACAGAAAATGGTGGACCCACTCAGCAGGTCAGGCTGCATCTGTGGAGAGAGAGAAGCAGAGCCAACATTTCAGTTGGGACACCCACTGTAAGAACTGAAAAGGTGACGAAAGAAAGTCGCAAAACTGCAGAGAGGGGGATGATAAGGTAACCCTGGGGTGACCTCTGATGCTGCCTGACCCTCCAGCATCTTGTTCTTCAAACCTAGATTTTTGTACTTGTGGTTCTAATTGGAACGTAAATACACCTTGAGTCCAAACTATCAGCGGAGGCATGGCATTCTGTTGCTCTTTGTCTCTCTGCTCATAGCTGCATTGTATGACAGACTTTTATTCTTAAAAGCAGCTAATGTAATTAAAAAGTAACATTTGTTTGGCTGTGCTGCTGTTGCAGTAACTTAGTGTAAGGTGTGAAGCTGCCGTGTCTGTTGTGAATTGCAGGGAGCCAGCCCAGCTGGGGGATGTCTCATGGCTATGTCATGTGACTACCGAATCATGGCAGATCACCCAAAGTATCAAATTGGCCTGAACGAGACGAAGCTGGGGATTGTTGCACCGTTCTGGTACGTTGTCACGCAGCCCTCCGCTGAACGTTACACATCTACCTGTCTCTACCCAGCAGCTACGGTCTCCCATCTACCTGCCTAGCTCCATCTGCCCATCACTCTCTCCCTCACCTGGTTCCATGTGACGCCAGCCAGATCCTGCCTCCCCCATTGCCCTCACCTCTTTACACTCTCCCCTCCTGATGCAGGGTCTTGACCTGAAATGTCGAGCCCCTTTGCCTCCATAGATGCTGCCTGACCCTCTGACCGCCTCATCAGTTTGTTTATGTGCCATTTATTAAATAGCAAATGGATTTTGGTTAATGTGGCTCTTTCTCCATGTCATTGCCAAAGGTTCAAGGACACCATAACAAACACCGTAGGGAAGCGGGCAGCCGAGCGTTCCCTCCAACTTGGCCTCTTGTACCCTGCCCCAGAGGCTTTGAGAATCGGACTTGTCGATCACCTCGTACCACAGGATAAAGTTATGCCAACTGCTTTAAGCACCATGTCAGAATGGTTGACTATTCCAGGTAAAACTGGTCTGACTTTATAAATCATAAAATAGCTCTGATGATTTTTGTTTTTCTGGAAGATCTTATTTTATTCCTGCACAAAATTAAAGAACAATGAGTGCGCAAGAAAGTTTGCTGAAAATGTGCTCGGTGTTGTTAGAAATGATAAGTGACTGTCTAAATTGGAAAAGCGAACAATTTGTTATATTAGCTCTGAATTTTGTGATCTTTTCACATTGAGGAAGCCTTTAAAATGTCAGTGGTGCTATTATAATTCAGCCTCTATGTTCTTTATGTGCAAAACTCATTTTGCAAGCCAAAATTAATAACTGCACTTGGCTGTAATAGCATGTGCCCAAAATGCCATGTGCTATGATCAGCCATGATCACATCGAATGGCGGTGCTGGGCTGAAGGGCCCACTCCTGTACCTATTGTCTATTGTCTACACCAGTTAGGGACAATATAATTAGCTGCCATAATTGAGGAAGCACCTCCGGTAGATCCCTTCGATGGTACGGAGCTCAGTTCTGGTGATGGACCGGGCAAGATTAGGTGAATTCAGTGAATTACACACAGCTTGATTGGCAGGTCTTAATGTAAGACATTACTTTATTAGCTTGAACATGCTTTTTATTCCTGTGTCCCAATGTTATTTAAATTAACAAATTATTTGGAGTCAGGTTTTGTTCTTCAGTTTCTTCACAGATCCGTTACCTTTTCCAATCGTTTACCTTGCAGATCACGCTCGACAGATCACTAAGGCCATGATGCGGAAGCCAACACTCGATCGGCTTTTGACTCAACGCGAATCAGATATACAAAATTTTGTCAATTTTATCAGCAAAGATTCTATTCAGAAATCGCTTGAGATGTACATGGGGATGCTAAAACAAAGAAAAAGCTGAGTTACCGTGTCCTTATTCAGGGGGGCTCAGCTTACTGGATAATAACTCCTGGGACTCTCTTAATATAACTTCTCTTTACTTTAATTGTTCCAAAAGATTTGGGAATGTTTCTGTTATGTTATCAATGACATGTTTCAGCATTTTCCAAATGACTACAAAACAGACTGAATTTGTGTCCAGACCGTTGCAATATAAAATATGTAAGTGCCTAAATTTGTGCCAGTCTCTTGATTGTGAAGTTTAATCAAGGATAATGCCACAATAATAATATTTTCAAGGTGTATCTACTATTTTTACTTATTTGGTTGAATCTTTCGAACGCAAGTCCGGGCAATAATTTGGGCATTCAGCATTTAAACTTTGTTGGGAAACTAAACTTGTTTTTTGTTTTCCAGAGAACTTTTTAAAGAATGTCTCTTTCAAATGAGTAAGTGATTTGCAGTAATCTGTTCTATGTATGGAACCAAATCCGCAAAGTGGCTTACAATAGGGGACAGAATAAACTTTTATACAATTGTCTTTCTCTATGATCTTAACATAGTTGTGGATGAGTGAAAGATAACTGACAATCAGGTGATTGAGATAAAGTATGATTTGTCACATGTACTGAGGTATAGTGAAATTCGCTTTTGTATACAGTTCAGAACAATTATCACTATACATAAACGCTTAGATACATCTTAGATAAGCACCTCAGATACAGCACAGATGTATAGCAGTAGCACACTGAGACAGTATACAGTCGCCAGCTTGGCATCATTTTCAAGTCCTCACTGTGATGCACCAGGTGTTAGAAACACAAAAATAGGTGCAGGAGTAGGCCAGCACCACCATTCAATATGATCATGCCTGATCATCTAAAATCAGTACGCCATTCCTGCTTTTTCCCCCATATCCCTTAATTCCTTTAGCCCTAAGAGCTAAATCTAACTCTCAGGTGAAAACATCCAGTGAATTGGCAGAGAATTCCACAGATTCACAACTCTCTGGGTGAAGGAAGTTTTTCCTCATCTCAGTCCTAAATGGCGTACTCTTTATTTTAAAACTGTGACCCCTGGTTCTGGACTCCCCCAACATCGGGAACATTTTTCCTGCATCTAACCTGTCCAATCCTTTAAGAATGCCACTCTTGTGGCAATAGTGTTTGTGCAGCTGCTGCGGTCAGAACAGAACAGGACGGCACAGAAACAGGCCCTTTGGCCCAGAATGTCCATGCCAAACACCATGCCAAGTTAAACAAAAAACAGGTTTTTGGTCGGTGGTGAACTCTGGGATGATGTAAATGGTTTATTTGCTGATGAGAATGTTGTTGATGTCAAGGTGAGGTGGTTACTCTTCCTCTAGTTGGAGATGGTCAGTGCCTGGCACTTTCATGATGTGTACAGAGGTTGTCACATTTCATTCTCAGCATGTATGCTTGTCATGTCTTGCTTCATTATCTGAAAATCTGCTATTGGAATTGACCACCATTGTATTTATTCAATACAAATTTTGAAAACTTGTTTTGTTGCCTTTTTTCATTGCAAATTACTTCTGCACAGTTTAGTCTTTGGTTAAAGTCTTCTTCCGGTCATATATGTAACCAGTGCATTTTTTTAAGACAAAAATGTGCTTGTACATATATCAACTAAGCCACATTTATCAACAATGTTTTTTCTATGAATATACTCTTCTGCGATATGATTTTGTGATCAATCAACTTCAAACTTAATAAACTCATTACTAAAAATTATAAAATTGACACAGGTTAAAAACTAAACATATTATTAAAATTATCATTTTTAGAGGTGCCGGTATGCCGTACCATCACAAAAAAAAGCACTGCCTGTAACCCGGTAGACAAAAATGCTGGAGAAACTCAGCGGGTGAGGCAGCATCTAGGAGACATTTCGGGTCGAGACCCTTCTTCAGACCACTCCACTGTCCGTAACCCAATAAATTTCATATCTTTTAATGCACTGCACAGATTTAACTTGTTTAAAACCAGACTGATTCCTGGGATGTCAGGACTTTCATATGAAGAAAGACTGGATAGACTTGGCTTATACTCGCTAGAATTTAGGAGATTGAGAGGGGATCTTATAGAAACGTACAAGATTCTTATGGGGATGGACAGGCTAGATGCAGGAAGATTGTTCCCGATGTTGGGGAAGTCCAGGACAAGGGGTCACAGCTTAAGGATAAGGGGGAAATCCTTTAAGACCGAGATGAGGAAAAACTTTTTCACACAGAGAGTGGTGAATCTCTGGAACTCTCTGCCACAGAGGGTAGTTGAGGCCAGTTCATTGGCTATATTTAAGAGGGAATTAGATGTGGCCCTTGTGGCTAAAGGGATCAGGGGGTATGGAGAGAAGGCAGGTACGGGATACTGAGTTGGATGATCAGCCATGATCGTATTGAATGGCGGTGCAGGCTCGAAGGGCCGAATGGCCTACTCCTGCACCTAATTTCTATGTATCTATGTATCTAAAAACAGATGATAGACGGGTTTTTTATTATAGATATAAACTTTTATGTTAACTTTGTTTTAATTTTTCAGTCTGTCCCACAAACTTGCTGGTAAAATCTTTTCCTCCTTTTACATACACTCGTGGGAATAACAAGTGACTCTTATGGATTTTTTCTTACTGAAAAACAAAACGATTCCACTTTTCACCTTATGAATTGAGGATGTCACAGGGAAATGGAAATCAACCCCGCACACAGTGAAATTTGAGTTGCCACTTAAAACTTTGTTTTGCTGAGAAATAAAGGTTGAGCAAATTTGTCAAACATACTTTACATTTCATAAAACCATGTTTGACCAGAGTTTATTATATTAATCTTTCCAAAATGATTACCAATTTCCTCTGATTATTCACTCTAGCATCTTGCCAGTAATTAGCTGTTAGTTGGAGCTAGTTGGATTAGTTGGATAACTGGCCTGGAATTCTCTTCCTACTGCCTTTTTTGGATGATGGAATTATGTTGGCTCTTCTCCAATCTTCTGGTGGTCTCCTTTAAGTCCCCACCTCCTTTCTCCTTTGGCCCGTTCTTTCGGAAAAGTGCACAACCTGGAATATTGATCACTCTGCAACCATGTTTCGGTAATAGCAATTACATCGGACAACTTAAAGTTTAAGAAAGAACTGCAGATGCTGGAAAAATCAAAGGCAAGCCAAAAATGCTGGAGAAACTCAGCGGGTGAGGCAGCATCTATGGAGTGAAGGAATAGGTGACGTTTCGGGTCGAGACTCTTCAAGACAACTTAGAGTAGTACTTTATTGGACCTCGTGAAACACGAGGAGTTGGAAATGATTTCCACACGGCCTGTTTTGAAAACATTTGTCATTATATACTAACTAAATATCAAAGTGAATCTGAGAAGAAACCACAGCAATTTGAACTTTGTCAAAATATTAAATTACTTTTGACTGCTGCCTTAATGGAACTTTAAATGTGGATTGAGGTAGGAACAGCAACAACATTTAAAAGACATATGGTTCTGTCTTTAAATAAGGCAAAATTCAGCCCATAAAAACTGTATGGCACAATAACCTCCAAACTCAGAGTGAAAGGCAGTTCTTTAGCATTACCGTTACATGTGGGAGAAAGAAATGTATCACCTAGATCTGCTGTGTCACAGATGTAGAGGGAGGTGGGCAAATTAGAAAAACTTAGATGGGGCATTTCGGTCGGCATGGAGTAGAAGGGGTGTCTTGGATTGCATGGAATATATGGGGCATTATAGACAATAGCTGCAGGAGTAGGCCATTTGGGCCTTTGAGCCAGCACCACCATTCAATGTGATCATGGCTGATCATCCCCAATCAGTACCCCGTTCCTGCCTTCTCCCCATTTCTACAGACTCCGCTATCTTTAAGAGCCCTATCTAGCTCTCTCTTGAAAGTATCCAGAGAACCAGCCTCCACCGCCCTCAGAGAATTCCAGACTCACAACTCTCTGTGTGAAAAAGTTTCCTCATCTCCGTTCTAAATGGCTTAATTGTTAAACTGTGGCCCCTGGTTCTGGACCCCCCCCCCCCCCCCCCAACATCGGGAGCATTTCGGTCGGCATGGACCATGAGACATCTTGGTTGGCATGGAGTAGGGAAGGCATGTTATCTATTCAGCATGGATTAGATGAGGGATCTTGGTCAGCATGGACTAAATGGAGCGTCTTGGCCAGCATCGTTAGATGGGCCAAAGAGCCTGTGCCATGGTTTTTGAGTCTGTGTAGATGATATAAAGACAGAAGATAGAAACACAATGCTGGAGTAACTCAGGTCAGGCAGCATCTTTGGAGATAAGGAATAGGTGATGTTTCAGGTGACAACCCTTCTTCAGACCCTCTTCTCCTCTAGTATCTTTGGTTTAAACCAGCACCTGCAGTTCTTCCCGACATGATGGGCTGGGTGATGAGCTGCCGTGAGTGAGGGACTGAGTGGGTGAGGAAGGGAGTTGAGGGAGAGTGTGTGAGGGAGTGAATGAGGGGGTGAGTGTGTGAGGGAATGAATGTGGAGGGGGTGAGTGTGTGAGGGAGGTAGTGAGTGAGGGGCTGTGTTGAGGAGGAGTGGAGTGAGTGAGGGAGGTAGTGAGTGAGTGAATGAGTGGGGTAATGAGTGAGGGTGAGGGCCCCGTGTGAGGTAATGAGGTGAGTGAGTGAGGGCCCGTGTTGAGGATGAGGTGAGGGAGGTAGTGAGTGAGTGAGGGTGAGGCCCCGTGTTGAGGGTGAGGGGGAAGCGAAGGGAGGGCCCTCCCTCTCTCTCCTTCCCTCTTCCCTCCTCGCCGCGCGCTCTGACTCTGACTCTGACTGACTGACTGACCCCGCCCGCCCGCCCCGGGCTCGAGTTGGAGCGGCCGCCGAGCGGCGGGAGTCAGGCCCGGGGATCGGGGATCGCGCCGCCAGGCCCACGCCCCGGCCTCCCTCCCTCCCTCCCTCTCTCCCAGCTGCGGCCCGACACAAACCACAGGCCGTGGCTCCGGCGGCGGCGGGTGAGTGAGGAGCGGCGGCGGGAACACCCGGCCGGGCCTGAGGGAGATAGGGAGGGAGTGAAGGGAGAGAGGGAGGAAGTGAATGACGGGGTGAAGGAGGGAGGGAGGGAGTGAAGGAAGGGGTGAAGGAAGGAGGGAGTGAAGGAAGGAGGGAGTGAGTGAAGGAAGGGGTGAAGGAAGGGGTGAAGGAGGGAGGGAGTGAGTGAAGGAAGGAGTGAAGGAAGGGGTGAAGGAAGGGGTGAAGGAGGGAGTGAGTGAAGGAGGGAGGGAGTGAGTGAAGGAAGGAGGGAGGAAGTGAATGACGGGGTGAAGGAGGGAGGGAGGGAGTGAAGGAAGGAAGAAGGAGGGAGTGAGTGAAGGAAGGAGGGAGTGAGTGAAGGAAGGAGGGAGGGAGTGAAGGAAGGGGTGAAGGAGGGAGTGAGTGAAGGAAGGAAGGAGGGAGGGAGTGAAGGAAGGAAGAAGTGAAGGAAGGAGGGAGTGAAGGAAGGGGTGAAGGAGTGAGTGAAGGAAGGAAGGAAGGAGTGAAGGAAGGAGGGAGGGAGGGAGGGAGTGAAGGAAGGAAGGAGGGAGGAGATGCTGGAAAAGCTCAGGCCTTGATGTTCTGCGTTTGGGCGGCGCCTGCCCCATCCCTGTCCACAGAGAAGCCGTTTGCAGGCGGCTACAGGAGGAGAGGAGAGGGGAGGGGGGGGGGGGGGGGGACCGGCTCACCTCTACCCCACTGTGGACATTGGACCTTGTCTCTGGACCTGGTGCTGTGAACTATATTCTGCACCTTATAAGTTCCCCTCTGCTCTACCTATTGTACATAAGTTTGAACTAATTGTATTTATCAATAGTATTATCTGATCTGTTTGGATAGCACGCGAAACCTTTCACTGTACCTTGGTACACGTGACGATCATAAGCCGAAACCTAAGAGATGTTCCATAGATGGTGGCCAGGACACCCTGAACATCGATCGCCTCCACCTCCTCCTGCATCTTGGTGGCATCTTACCCTGTCCGCATGAGTAGAGAGGCAGTCTTCCATTGAACTCCTGCTATTGTAGTATTATGGCATTGTAGTACTAGTTTCTACAAGTGTTTATTTTTTCCCAGTGTGGGATTTGAACCCAGGAACATTAGCCTCAAAGTAGAATGTACTGCCAGCTGGGTCTGCAAACATACGGCATGGAGCAGTAGTTCAAAGCAACTTCTTAACTCCACCGTTCACATATCTTGAGTCAAGATGGTTTTAAAAATAATATTTATTAACCAAATTCGGCAGTCAACCAAGATGCTTAAATGAACAAGCTTAAGCAACTTAGGACAACAATCTGCCATAAACACCATCAAGAGGGACCGATATGTGTCTTCACACCTTTCTATCCACACTAAAATATGTTAGTAAACATATTTAAACTTTTGTGGACTTGAAGTTAAATTCTAATGTTATCAAGGCCAAACGTCCAAATGTGTCTGATTTGTCTGAAGAAGGGTCTCGACCCAAAATGTCACCCATTCCTTCTCTCCAGAGATACTGCTTGTCCCGCTGAGTTGCTCCAGCATTTTGTGTCTATAGTTCAAATTTGTTATCTCCCTTCTGTGGAATGAAATGCTAACTAGTGTTTTGAAGTTACGCTGAAGATTTTTGTGTGTCTGCAGGATAAGATGACGGATATTCGCCACTCCCTATTACGCCGCGATGCTTTAAGTGCGGCGAAAGAACTCCTGTACCATTTGGACATTTTCTTCAACAGCCAGCTGCAGAATGTCCCTGGATCACTGGTTGACAAATCCACCATTGAGCTGGTCGAGGAATTTATATTTCAACTTCCAAAAGAACGTAATGCTCAACCAAAAGTAAGTTGTACAAGATAATTTCAGAAAATCTATAATTTACCATTTTAAAAACTACCTATGTTGGAAATATTACACAAAAGCACATTATAAATGCATGGAATAATTCAGGCAATGCCCTTTTTGAGAATGGGGTCTAGGCTTGAAACATTTATCCATTTGTTGAAGAAGTGTCCAGACCCAAAACATTGCCTATGCTGCCTGACCTGCTGAGTTACTCCAGCACTTTGTGGAGTTGCTCTTGCGTCTGCAGTTCCTTGTGTCTCCATTCATCCATCTCTTCTTGTCATAGACGATGACAGACCTTTAGAGAATGTTCCATATGTGATGGGTTAAGCATAAACTAGCATGAATAAGGAAGCTCCAAATTTTCGAAACTTGGGCAACATGCTTGATTGAGTAACTCTCAAATTTTAATCATAATAATAATCCTAATCATACTTTATTTGCCAAGTATTTGCAACATACGAGGAACTTGATTTGCCATAGAGTCATAGCAATAAAAAGCAATAGAACACACAAAATACATTTTGACATAAACATCCACCACAGTGACTCCTCCACATTCCTCACTGATGGAAGGCGTAAAAAACTTCAATCTCTCCCTTCTTTGTCCTCCAGCGGTCGGGGGCCTCTAACCTTCCATTGACAGGACGATCTTCCTCCCGTAGCCGGAGGCGGGCGTCCTCGTTGGGGCGATCGAGCTCCTGCATCGGGGGGGGGGGGGGGGGGAAATCTCAGCTTCCCCGCGCTGGGCGATCTACCCCGGGTCGGGGCCAGTGGAACGTCGTGTGGCTTTGGGAGCTTCCTGACGTCGGTCTCTTACCCGAGCCTGCAAGCTCCATGGTGTTAAAGTCCGCAGGCAAGGGATCGGCTCCGATGGTAAGTCCACGCACCCCGCGGTGGGGCTCCAAGTCAGTCCCGAGCATGACCTCTAGCTCCATGATGTTAGGCCGCAGAGCGACCGGAGATACGACCTGGAAAACAATCGCATCTCCGGCAAGGTAAGAGATTGAAAAAAGGTTTCCCCCCCGATCCCCTCCCCCACCCCCCACATAAAAACAAACCAGAGAACACTAACACAAATGTGGAGAAACGGCAAGGAAGTTTCATGTAAATTCTTTACTGCTGAGCCCATTCTTTTTTTTAGTACTTTCTGGTGGTTTTACTATATTTTAAAGTAATTTTAATCAGTTTGTTTTGTATGTTGGTGAATAACAGAGTACATTCTCAAATACTCAGGCTGTTTTTATCTTGTGTTCGGGCTCATAACAAAGTTAATTTGGTAGCCTAAAGCACTTTTGTCTGCTGTGCAGGACCTCAGTTCAAGACGGTTTAAATAGGGATATCTATTCTGCAGAAGATCCCAGGAATGAGTAGGTTAACATATGATGAGCGTTTGATGGCACTGGGCCTGTGCTCACTGGAGTTTAGCAGAATGCGGGGGGGCCTCATTGAAATGTACGGAATAGTGCAAGGCTTGGATAGAGTGGATGTGGAGAGGATGTTTCCACTGGTGGGAAAGTCTAGGACTAGAGGTCATGGCCTCAGTATTAAAGGACGCTATTTTAGGAAAACATCGAAACAGAAAAACAGTTGCAGGAGTTGGCCCTTCGGGCCTTCGTGCCAGCACCCACATTCAATATGATCATGGCTGATCATCTAAAATCAAGACACCGTTCCTGCTTTTTCCCCATATCCCTTGATTCCTTTAGCTCTAAGAGCTAAATCTAACTCTTAGATTCACCCCTCAAGGAGATGAGAAATGTCTTTAGTCGGAGGGTGGTGAATCTGGATTTCTTTGCCACAGAAGGCTGTGGAGGCTGTCAGTCGATATTTTTAAGGCATAGATAGATTCTTAATTAGTACGGGTGTCAGAGGTTATGGGGAAAATGCAGATTAGGGAGAGATAAATCAGCCATGATTGAATGGTGGAGTAGGCTTGATGGGCCGAATGGCCTAATTCTGCTCCTATCACTAATGACCTTAAGAAATGGATTAGGGACAGATGAATTCCGATTATGCTGTTTCTGCTGATTATAGGCTATTTGGGCTATTTTGTCTCCAGTGATGTGTGTCCTTTTTGAAAATGTATTTTCATTGTACTTTCTTCTGTACTAACCTTTAGTTTCCTTTATTGCAAGAGATTGAGTTCATTGCAGGAGCTACAACTGCTGGAGATCATGTGTTGTTATTTCCAAGAACAAAGTAAAGATGCAGTTCGACAGATCATCTTCTCTGCACTGTTTGGTCCTCAGGGTAATAAAGCTGATGAAAATAGACTGGCTATGTTGGGGAAACTCGTCTCCATGGCCATAGCAATCTGTCGTGTTCCCATTCTGGAATGTACTGCCTTGTGGTTACAGGTATGTCCCGCCCTCAGAAAGCGAAAGTTAAAATATTGGAATGTTGCAAAGTAAGTGGCTATCCAATAATAATGAATGAAAGTAGAATGCGTGATTCGTTCCACCTCTTTGTTTGTTTTGTGAAGAGAGAGAGATTATTAGTTGATGCAAGTGAAGAATGTCTGCTTCCCCATCCACTGCCCCCACCCCGCCTTTACAGCTTTCTCCACCCCTTCCCTTCTACTATCAGTCTGAAGAAGGGTCCTGACCCAAAACATCATCTGTCCATTCCCTTCCAGATGCTGCCTGACCACTGTGTTGTTCCAGCACCTGTTTTGCTCGAGAATTTTTTATTGAGTATGGCTGTATGGTAACTCAAATTTCACTGTACCTTAATTAGTACATGTGACAATTAAATTGAATCTTGAATCTTGAATTTCTATGTATCATGTTTATAAAAATAATGTTTTATATCTGTGCATGAAACTTTTCTGTCTCACCAAACCAACAGCACTATTTTGTGTGTGCACTGTTACACCTTTAACTTTTAAATGTTTTAAAAACTTTTAAATTAAATCCATCCTTGCATTTGTCATTTATTGATATCTAACATTAAAGATGTTTGAAATTAAATCACAATTGAATTAATTTAGATGACCTATGTAATGATTTGAAGATAGACACAAAGTACTGGTGGAACTCAGTGGGACAGGCAGCATCTCTGGAGAGAAGGAATGGGTGACTTTTCGGGTCTAGACATCACTCATTCCTTCTCTCCAGAGATGCCGCCTGTCCCGCTGAGTTACTCCAGCACTTTGTGTCTATCTTTGGTGTAAACCAGCATCTGCAGTTCCTTCCTACACATTTCATGTGCAATGATTTTTCTCTGTGGCTGTGTTGCAGAGAACACACGCGGTATTCTGTGTGAAACTTGCGAAGGTCTTGGTGGAGGATTACTGCATTCTGGTGCCTGGCTCTGTACAGACACTCAAGCGGATTGTTCACGCCAGTCCACGCTTCTGCTGCCAGCTGATCACTGCAGTCACTGCCCTCTATGACCTCTCCACAGGTATGGTATTGACACCATCTTTAAAGCACCTCTTTTACTATGCCTGTATGAATCGTTTTACCTTTCACAATTTTACAACGTACTGCACATATTCTTGCCTTGTTCTGTGATTATGTTGTTTTCTCATTGTTCCATTTGAAGGGAATATTGAAACCTCTAATTCATTTGTTCCTGTTTCTCTCTTCTGCTATAATTACTTATTATATCATCTTCCATCTGTAAACCTTTATGGTTATCAGTGAAAAGTTTTGCACTGTACTTTGGCCCACGTGAGGCAATAAACTGACCTGAACTGGTTGCAGAATCTTTAAAGAAGGTTTGTGGGGGGAACAGGGTGACATAGCAGTAGTGCTGATTTTTCTCTGAGCTCAGTTGTTCAATAGACAATAGACAATAGGTGCAGGAGTAGGCTATTTGGCCCTTCGAGCCAGCACCGCCATTCAATGTGATCATGGCTGATCATCCCCAATCAGTACCCCGTTCCTGCCTTCTCCCCATATCCCCTGACTCCGCTATCTTTAAGAGCCCTATCTAGCTCTCTCTTGAAAGTATCCAGAGAACCTGCCTCCACCGCCCTCTGAGGCAGAGAATTCCACAGACTCACCACTCTCTGTGAGAAAAAGTGTTTCCTCGTCTCCGTTCTAAATGGCTTACTCCTTATTCTTAAACTGTGGCCCCTGGTTCTGGACTCCCCCAACATCGGGAACATGTTTCCTGCCTCTAGTGTGTCCAAGCCCTTAACAATCTTTGTCCAAGCCCTTAACAATCTTGTTCTGTTGCAGATGATCTAATTCCTCCACAAGATCTGCTGGAGATGGTTGTATCATGGGTGTTCGAGGATCCACGGTTGATACTTATCACATTCTTGAACAGCGCAACGAATCTTCCACGAGGGTTTCTGGAGCTGACACCGCTGCCAGGCCTGATCCGCTGGTGTGCACTTGCACCACTAGCTTACAAAGGGAACTGCAAGACTTCCTCAGCACCAAGCTTTGTGAATGGGCACAGCAACAAAATGTGCAAGGAGGTTGAAAGTGATGGAAACAAGGACATCAAGATCCTTTACTCAAAGCTGCATCTAAGCGTTCTTCAAGTCCTTATGATTCTTCAGGGCCATTTAACGGAGAAAAACTTGTACGGACGGTTAGAGCTCATCATGTTCGATCACGTCGAACGGCTTGTTGGAGACATTAACAAATTGGTTAAAGAACTGAATCTTTCGATTCCCGTGAAGGAGGTTGAACTTGCGTTGGACAGGTTAGCTCAAGCTCTGCAAGTTGGTATCGCGTCAGGAGCGCTGCTGTGTGCCCGAGGTAAGCTGAGGACATTACTTAGAAACAAGCAACTGCACATCCTGGCTTCCTCCTTTGTGTGCAAATGGATACAAAGTGCTGGAGTAACTCAGCGGGTCAGGCAGCATCTGTGGAGAACATGGATAGGTGACGTTTCACAGAGTGCTGGAGTAACTCAGTGGGTCATGCAGCATCTGTGGAGAACATGGATAGGTGCCGTTTCACAGAGTGCTGGAGTAACTCAGCGGGTCAGGCAGCATCTCTGGAGAACATGGATAGGTGACGTTTCACAGAGTGCTGGAGTAACACAGTGGGTCAGGCAGCATCTGTGGAGAACATGGATAGGTGACGTTTCACATTGAGTTCTCCAGTGATGCTACCTGATCTGCTGAGTGACTCCAGCACTTTGTGTCCCCTTCAGGACCGAACTGCATTGTTAACTGTTGAAATAAATCAATTGGGTTATCTTGCAGAAAAGTTGTTGAACATAATTCAGTTACATTCCTTAGCCAGACTCTTTGATTATTGAAAATATGAAACAAAATTTACATGGTGTGATTTTTCTTTGGAATTCTGTTTTTGTTTTCATATCATGACAGAAGTTATATCATCCCAAAGTTATAACAGTGATTGTAGGGGGCTTTCCCAGAAGGTGAGGAAAATTAAGTAGGCAAAGGCTAAATCAGTCATTGTGGGATTTTTAGTGATCCACTTCAAGTGAGTAGTTCAAGCATTGCTTCAGTAGATATTTAGTAGACATATTGTTCAATAAACAATGATATTGTGCTTGAGAAACTGGAAACCGGTCTAAACTCCGAAGTAGGTTCCAGATCTAAAACGTCACCTATCCATGTTCTCCAGAGATGCTGCCTGACCCGCTGAGGTACTCCAGCCCTATGTGAAACGTCACCTATCAATGTTCTCCAGACATGCTGCCTGACCCGCTGAGGTACTCCAGCCCTCTGTGAAACGTCACCTATCCATGTTCTCCACAGATGCTGCCTGACCCGCTGAGTTACTCCAGCACTCGGTGAAACGTCACCCATCCATGTTCTCCACAGATGCTGCCTGACCCGCTGAGTTACTCCAGCACATTATCTTTTTTTGTAAACCAGCATCTGCAGTTTATCCATTAAATTGACAATATTGTTTTAACTATATTTTATTTAACTCTGTTATATTGATTGAATTTATTAATTAGACTTTCTCCCTTTTATAAAACTGCTACACTCATAGGTTTTATTAGTTATCACATCACCAGCAATTCATATTTTATAATTTAAGCTCAATGATTCTTGGTTGAGTTTGTATATTTACATGTAAATACACACTAATTCAATCTATGGGTTATGTTGCATTCAATATTAGTAAATTTCTAAGTGTTGAAAAGGAACAAGAATTAAATTTGACAACTGGCTGTGTGGTTTAGCATCTCGAGGAGCTGTTTGCATTGTTATTTTAAGGCCAGATCATCCTCCTTGCTCTGCCTATTGAATGGGATAACACTGGGAAATATATGACTTTTACATGTTTTCATTATAATTCCAAAGAAGGAAGAGGGGAACATAAAATTTGCCTGAACACTGTGATTTGTAAACAATACAGATTTTATTTCAAAAAAGACTGCCAAATTCTGTGATGTGTAATGTTAGATTACTTTAGAATCTGATCTTCCAAAGATAAAACATGGTCTGGGACAGACTTTCAGTGATATCACATTTTGGTGTATATTTTCAATTTAAATCTCTGACTAATCAGTTTAACCTTCTTCATGCGTATGGCGTGCACAGCCTAAAGTTGTAGGTCAACCTGTTCTATTTGGTCTATTTGTTTGTGCACGTCGGGCTGATTGCATTAGTCGAAACAGGGTGGACCACGTGAAGGTTGCAATCTCCCACTGTATCAGTTTAATAAAAAATCAGCAATATCTTTACCCTCATTACTCTGGTAAAGGTTAGTTTCTTTTGGAAATGTAAATTTGGAAAACATAAAAGTAATTTAAATTATTGAATGTATAAATATTTACATATTGTTGACTAAATGAGTTTACTTTATTAATTGTTATCATGCATTTTCTAGATAATTTGCGTTCCATCTGCTCTGCACTTCCACATCACAAGTAAGCACGCTTATTCTCTACAGTATTTGATCATTTCTGAAAAAAACATTAATTTAAAATAGTTCGGATTGACAGTTGCTGTGAACTTTTCGTAGCACAGAAATGAAAACGTAAAATTGCTCACATTTTTTAGTCCGTGACTCTGAAAATTCACAGCTGGTAGAGCCGCGATCACACAGCTGGTAAAGCCGCGAGCTCACGGCTGGTAAAGCCACTAGCTCACAGCTGGTAGAGGCGCGAGCTCACAGCTGGTAGAGCCACGGGCTCACAGCGCCAGAGCCCCTGGTTCAAGCCTGGCCTCGCTTGCTGCCTGCGTGGACTATGCATGTTCTCCCTGTGACGGTGTGGCTTAACTCAGGGTGCTCCAGTTTCTTCCCATGTCCCAAAGACTTGTGGGTTTGTAGGTTAATTGACCTGGAAATTGCCCCTAGTGTGTAGGGAGTGGATGAGAAAATGGAGTAACTTAGAACTAGTGTGAACGGGGTGATTGATAGAAACATAGAAAAAAATCGGTGCAGGAGTAGGCCATTCGAGCCAACACCACCATTCAATATGATCATGGCCGATCATCCAGAATCAGTACCCTGTCCCTGCTTTTTCCCCATATCCCTTGATTCCTTTAGCTCTAAGAGCTAAATGTAACTCTCTCTTAAAACCATCCAGTGAATAGGCCTCCACTGCCTTCTGTGGCAGAGAATTCCACTGATTCACAACCCTCTGGGTGAAGAGGTTTTTCCTCATCTCAGTTCTAAATGGCCTACCCCTTATTCTTAATCTGTGATCCCTGGTTCTGGACTCCCCCAACACCGGGAACATTTTTCCTGCATCTAGCCTGTCCAATCCTTTAAGAATTTTATATTTTTCTATAAGATCCCCTCTCATCCCCCTAAATTCCAGTGAATACAAGCCCAGTCGACCCATTATTTCATTGGTGGTCTGCGTGGACTCAGTTGCTCAAAGGGTCTGTTTCCGTGTTGTATCTTTAAATTGATCAAAATAACTAAAACTGATATGAATATATTGGGCTGTCAAGAAGCAGCATGCATCCAGAAAAAGAGATTGTGTCCTTCTTTATCTGTCTCTAACGTTACAGATATTTTAATTGTAATCAGCATTTTTATTCAAGCATTCTACAGCCAGTGAATTTTTATTCTCCGGGTCATCTGATCACTCAGTAACTGGCAGTGCCATGTTTCTGGTGTACAGGTGGTTGGGATCAGTGGGATTAGCTTACAGTTCCTGGCTCCCTCACCAAGTCACTGGGAGCTAAAGCTGCAGGTCTCAGTGACAGGGGGCCATCGCTCCTTCACCGAGACTCTCAGCCTATTGGTGAAAGAACTCTGACTGAGATCCTAGGTGGATAGATTGGATGTGGAGAGGATGTTTCCACTAGTGGGAGAGTCCAGGACCAGAGGAAAAGGACGTATCTTTAAAAAGGAGATGAGGAGGAATTTATTTCGTCAGAGGATGGTGAATCTGTGCAATTCTTTGCCACAGAAGGCTGTGGAGGCCGTCAGTAGATATTTTAAAGGCAGAGATAGATAGATTCTTGATTAGTACGTGTGTCAATACCAATTATAAAAAGACTTTTACACTGGAAATTGAATTTCATAGTAGGGATGAAATAAACTTTTTTAGTGTGAACTTGTAGAAAAACAATAGGGAATAGATAGCAGCAGCTGAAAGTGGCTTTAATTAAGTTTGCATCTCTTGTTTGGTGTCACCATTAATCATCTATCATGCATTATTATCTCTCTTATTGTCTCTTTTATGGGGATGATTGAGTGCTATGAGAATTTAAAAATATATATTATTATTGAACCTGATTCTCCAGGTCACGGGATTTAAAAAAGTTGAACATAAGGAAAGCTAGTTGTAACGTTTATTTTGTTTCTGGACAGCTTGCTTCAGTTGGTTTTGACGGGACCAGTCCAGCAGCCGTCACATACAGCGCTGCCGCCTGGCTTCTACCCACACATCCACACATCCCCAGCTCGCTACCCCATGTACTCAACTCACCCGGTGCAGACGTACATGCCGGGCATGGCTTTCTCCTATCGGCCGATCCAGTGAAAGATTCTCCATTACAAAGATATCCATCCACCTCGTTCGTGGATATGTATAGTTTTTGCATTGAAACCAATTGCGAAGAGTTATTTCAGTACCTTTTTTTAAAAACTGAAAATTTGTACTTATCAATGAAGATAAAATGAATTGGTTGAAACCATCTGCGTATTTTATACTTTCTTAATGAGGTTTACCAAACTTTTACCTACAGCAGTAACATGGTTAAGAATTTTCCACATCCACGATATTACCACAGTTTTAAAAACACACCCACCCTACATCAGTCTGAAGAAGGGTTTCGGCCCGAAACGTTGCCTATTTCCTTCGCTGCATAGATGCTGCCGCACCGGCTGAGTTTCTCCAGCACTTTTGTCAACCTTTAAAAACACACACCCTTCTTGCAGATTTATTGCTTTCATTATCTGTGACTTCATATTATTTGAGTATATTGTTAAATTGTCTTGTCTGCAGAACCTTTTTTTTATATAAAGGGGTATTTTAAAACAAAAATCTGTAGTATTCCTTTATCTCCAATTCCTGGATAAGCTCTGTTGCTTTATTCCCTATATTGTATCACAATAGTTAGCCTTTTTAACATTCTCACATTTTTTTTCCTAAAAATCTCCTTAATTTTGTAAAGCTTGTGCCTTTTATGAGCATCTTTCAAGTAAAAGAGTACACCAGATCTGGTGTTTTTCATTATTTGGAGCAGCATAGAAGAATGAACAAGTTATGGCTACTTTTAAAAAAGAGCAAAATAAAATGTTGCATGAAAGTAACAGTGAAACTGTATACATAATGCCTTCAGAAAATTGGACCAATGCACAGATCACAAAAACGACATCTCTCATCATTTAGGGATTATTATTCTTCTGCTTCAAGTTTTATGATTTGTTCGTATGACCAATGATATTGAATGAATGAATGAATACGTTATTGTCACTTGTGAGTAGACACTGAGATTCTTTGCTTGTATGCAACAGTCGCCACATAAAGGCTGTTGGCAAAGTTACAAAGTGGCCCGCGCCAGGTTCACCTTTGTTCTCCACCCCACCCCTCACGGTGGCCCCCACCCTCAATAGCAAGAATGTCCTTCTGGTTCTGGTTGATTACTGCGCAAACACCTCATAAGTGGTTATCTCATGCAGGTCCTTCCTCAAATTAGGGTGGGCTGAAGAACTCTATGTAGAATAGCACAGAACCAAGGGCATGTTATTTGTGAGGTGAGTTTGTATCTGGGGCAATCCCATTCAATGGCACTCATGAGACTGTCAATCACCCGGCGAGTGGGCGGGACAGGAAGTGGCACCTGGAGGCGTGGCGAGGAGGAGAACCGTCGGCGGGCGGGACGGGAAGTAGCGACACGGACGGGATGGATGGGCGGGACCGGAAGCTGCGTCGGCAGGCGGGAGGGGGGGGGGCGGGCACCGGAAGCTGCGTCGGCGGGCGGGCGGGTGGGCGGTTGAGTGCGGCGCTCCGCTGGTTTACTGTGTGGAGAATGCCCGCTCTCGCCCACTGATCCACCGGCCGCCCAACACCACCCCACGGATCGTCCCGCTTCCTTCCCCGCACGTTGTGGCGGCAGCGAGGTGAGCGCCGGGCCGGGCCGGGCCGCGGAGGGGAGGGGGTGACCGGCTAGCGGGACGGGGGCGCATGCGCGGCCTGGCCTGGGCGGGGCAGATCGTTGACGGACGTGCGGGGCGGCCAATGGGGACCGCAGCCTGTGGCGTAACTGGGCAACGCTGGGGGCGGGACCAGCGGTGAGGTCAGTGAGGGGGAAGGGTCAGAGGGACTGGGGGGGTTGGGGTGGGGGGGAATGGGTAAGGGGTTAGTCAGGAGTGTTTTATTGTCCTTTGTCCCAGATAGAGCAATGACATTCTTACTTGGGGGGGGGGGGGCTGTGGCCGGGGGTAGCTGAGATTGTGGTGCGGGCCAGAGATGGTCTGGCATGTCGCTGCCTGTCCCCACTCCATTACACCAGCAACCCATGGCGGCTTGACCGAGGAAACAGCCGCTTGGGGAAGGAGAACTGCTGATGCTGGACGATGGAGCCAAGCACAAAGTGCTGGAGGAATCTATGGAAGGAATGGACAGATGACGTTTCAGGTCAGGACCCTTCTGATGACTGATTGGAAGGATGACTGAATCAGTCTGAAGAAGGATCCGAAACGTCACCTGTCCATGTTCTCCAGGGACGCTGCCTGACCCGATGAGTTAATCGAGCACCTTGTGTCTTTTGTCAACCAGCATCTGCTAGTTGCAGTTGCCTGTCCTAATGGAGTTAGGGCAGCCCAAAGACTGACAAGTGACGGGTAGTTAAAGGTGCATGCATGGTGATTGAGCAAGGGAAATGGTATGGAACAGCGTTTTTCAATAAAGTGTGTCCATGTGATTCACTCGGATTGGAGTCAACACATCCGAATGATCAGTTTATGAGACACAGTGTCTTTAATTGGTATCAAATGTAAGATGATAAATCTGCAACGGGTATATTATCTCATAGTGTAAAAACAGCTTGTTGATGATAATTTAAGAATGAAACGTTTTCTTTGTTCTCTGTGTGGATGGGGGAAGTGATGTAGACAACTCACCCAACATGTTCTCCAATGGAATAAGAAGGAACTGGAGATGCTGGTTTATACTAATGTGGGCGTTCTACAGTATTGCAACAGGAAACAAACTCCATTGGAGAATAAACACAAAATGCTGGAGTAACTCAACAGTTCAGGCATCTCTGGAGAAAATGGATAGGTGTCGTTTCGGGGTAAGACCCGTCTTCAGACCTGAACGTTCTCTGGAGAACGTCATGTTCTCCAGAGGTACTGCCTGAACCACTCAACAACTCTAGCACTGTGCCTATTCTCTAATGGGGTTTGTTTCCTGATGCAAAACTGAAGAAAGCCCACGTTAGAATTTCATAAATTGACATTTCCTCATCATCCATCTGGAGTGTGATGTTTGATGAGTGAAAATACGTAGTTGCTTCCAATCAGAAGTTTACCCGTTCCCCGACCAGCTTTACAGCCATATCTTATCTTTGTCATATTTACGGTTGTGCCTTCCTGCCATTAACAAAGCAGTAATTTCCTCTGTTGATTGATTCAGCTGTGATTTCATCTTGTGTGGGTCTCTGCCTGCCAAAGTAAGTCTGCCTCCTTCAGTGTTACCATTTTAGCCAGTGTTTAAATGAGCTGTGGTACAAGTTAAATGTTGTTCGTATTGATTGAGCCCCATCTGCATCAGAATAAGTATGAAGAAATGTCTCGACCCGAAACGTCACCCATTCCTTCTCTCCAGAGATGCTGCCTGTCCCGCTGAGTTACTCCAGCATGTTGTGTCTACCTTTGGAGTAAGTGATATCTGGTCCAGTAACAATCATTGCACCAAAACACTGTTTATGAGTGTTATGAATTTAAAGGGGCATTCAGTGTTGGTCACACTCAGCGGGTGAGGCAGCATCTATCTCCATAGATGCTCCCTCACCCGCTGAGAGTTTCTCCAGCATTTTTGTCTACCTTCGAATTTTCCAGCATCTGCAGTTCCTTCTTAAACATTCAGTGTTGATCATATTGTTTTAGTTGGATCCAAGTTGAGTCACGATATCCGTTTCCATTCCTAAAAGGCAGCGGTGAACTTGTTGTCTTTTAGGAATGGAGTCCGGATATCCTTTGTCACACATTTCCAAATGTTGTTTTTAAATAATCAAGAGCTCAGAGTGATGTCAAACTAATTTACTTCATTGTAACAACCTACAGTCATTTGGAGGTTGCAGACATTGCCTGATCTCAGATGGCCAATCCTCCTACCTTTGATCAAACCTCTGGCCCCTTGACTGAGAGTTCTGGTACAGTTGAACAAACAGATGGACCCAAGCTCTTACATTCGCTCCCTTCCTCATTTTTTAAAATATCTCCAGCAAGGCCAAGTTTTGCAAAGCTTGTTACACTTCACATTTCACACATTGAGTTTATTGTCATGTGCACAATGTGTACAATCGCAATCTTGCGTGCTCCACTATCTCCACCGTTTGTCACTCAGTCATTCTAGTGACCATTCCATGATTGGGCAACATTTTGCACATTGGTCGGTAACTAGAGATTTAATAGGTTGTGAATACCATATTAAACAACACTAACATACCAAGTCATATACATGTATGTGGACATGCTAAACACTGTGCCATTATTACAACCGTCACAACCTTCATGTTCACGAATAGCAACTTTTTAATACAGAATGTGGTGGTTACATGGAATGCGCTGCCAGAAGAGGTAGTTGAGGCAGGTAATATAATAATATATAAATGACATTTGGACAGGTACATGCATAGGAAAGGTTTAAAGGGATATGAGCCAAACGCGGGCAGGTGGGACTAGCATAGGCAGGGCATCTTGATCGGCATGGGCAAGTTGGGCTGAAGGGCCTGTTTCCATGTTGTATGACTTCATGACATATCCACCATCTGGAAATCTTCTTACTTTGTTACATAAGTGTAGGAGTCTGTGCATAATGAAACTTATAGAGTATTCACTGCATATTATTAATGAGTTACTGCTTGTAGGCAATTCTGTTGGAATATTTAATTTGGCTTTTGGGTAAAAAATGTTTTCCCTCCTGCTGTTTCATGTTATATTGTTTACTATCTATCTCTTTATCTGTTAAGAAATGTATTCAATTTTATATTTTAGCTATAGAGAGATGTTTTTTAGTCTTTATCTCTTTCCAGATTTAGTCAAGTTATGCAGAGTATCTGCAGCGCTCGTGGAGCAAATAGAGTGATTTAATCTAAACAGCCAGACTTTGATACTAATCACAACTGAAACATTCAGGGAAATATGGTTACGGGGTATTTCACACTTCCAGTTCTCCCTCCCCTCCCCCATACAATCAGTCTGAAGAAGGGTCTCAACTTGAAAGGTCACTTATCCAGGGCTGCCAACATTGGGTGGGAGTTGGGAGTGAGAAATTGCGAGAGACCAAGCCCGAGGGATGCACCGAGCCGCAGCCTGAAGGGCCTGTCCCACTTAGGCGATCTTTTGGGCAACTACAAGCGACAGTGGCAAAATGTTTTGCTGTCGGAGGTTGTCGTGAGGTGTCGTAGGTGAATGCTAGTAAAACTAGTCCCTAACAGTCGCCAAAAGAGTCGCCTAAGTGGGTCAGGCCCATAAGTGCGTGGGAATAGCGTAGATCAGGGGAGCCGCCACCAGCTGCATCACTCGTTGTCTCGCCCACTCTCCAAGTCACTGGTAGACACAAAAAGCTGGAGTAACATCCAATTTCCTCTCTGTGTCTGTGGACCAACTCCAAGCACCAGAGGCCCATTGATCTGTGGTGCTGCTCTATACGTGATTAGCTTTGTGGAGATCAGAGCTAGATGTCACCTTGTCCCGGCACTCGGCCCTATACAGCCCTGCTAGCCGGACAGGGTTCAGTTTAGAGATACAGCACGGAAACAGGCCCTTCGGCCCACCAAGTCCTCACCGACCAGCAATCCCTGCACATTAACACTATCCAACACACACTAGGGACAATTTACACTTATACCAAGCCAATTAACCAGACCTTCAGTCGGAAGAAGGGACTTGACCCGAGACGTCACCCATTCCTTCCCTCCAGAGATGCTGCCTGACCCGCTGAGTTACTCCAGCACTTTGTGTCTATCGGTTTAAACCAGCATCTGCAGTTCCTTCCTACACGTGTACCTGTCCAAATGCCGTTTAAATGTCATTGTGATCATTTCAAGTGTAGAATGAAGACGAGTGTTTACTTGTCGCATGCAGCGAAATCAGTACAATGACATTCTCAGTTGCTGCACCTTAACAGGCCAGTTAAAGCAACAACGCACAGATACATGTAAATAGATTGATTTAGTTTACTATTGCCACCTGTAGCGAGGTACAGAGAAAAGCTTTTGTTGCGTACTATCCGGTAAATGCAAGCAAGCCACTCACAATGTACAGATAAAAGAGAACGGGCGCAACATATATAATCAATAATACAATGGATTAATAATCAGTAATATTGGGTAATCATCCCGGCAAATCAGCGGAGGCCCAAGTATTAGCATTACAAATAATGCCCCACAGCGCCGGAGACCCAGGTGCGATCCTGGTCTCGGGTGCTGTCTGTGTGGAGTTTGCACGTTCTCCCTTGTCCCCTAGTGTGTAGGGAGTGGATGAGAAAGTGGGATAACATAGAACCATTGTGAACGGGTGATCGATGGTCGGCACGGACTTGAGGGGCCAAAGGGCCTGTTTCCACGCTGTATCTTTGAACTAATTATAATATTGAACAAATTGGTGGCCGATTAGGAAAAGGGGAGATGCAACGAGACCTGGGTGTCATGGTACACCAGTCATTGAAAGTAGGCATGCAGGTGCAGCAGGCAGTGAAGAAAGCGAATGGTATGATAGCATTCATAGCAAAAGGATTTGAGTATAAGAGCAGGGAGGTTCTACTGCAGTTGTACAGAGTCTTGGTGAGACCACACCTGGAGTATTGCGTACAGTTTTGGTCTCCTAATCTGAGGAGAGACATTCTTGCCATAGAGGGAGTGCAGAGAAGGTTCACCAGACTGATTCCTGGGATGGCAGGACTTTCATATGAAGAAAGACTGGATAGACTCGGCTTGTACTCGCTAGAATTTAGAAGATAGAGGGGGGATCTTATAGAAACGTACAAAATTCTTAAAGGATTGGACAGGCTAGATGCAGGAAGATTATTCCCGATGTTGGGGAAGTCCAGAACAAGGGGTCACAGTTTAAGGATAAGGGGGAAGTCTTTTAGGACCGAGATGAGAAAATCATTTTTTACACAGAGAGTGGTGAATCTGTGGAATTCTCTGCCACAGAAGGTAGTTGAGGCCAGTTCATTGGCTATATTTAAGAGGGAGTTAGATGTGGCCCTTGTGGCTAAAGGGATCAGGGGGTATGGAGAGAAGGCAGGTACAGGATACTGAGTTGGATGATCAGCCATGATCATATTGAATGGCGGTGCAGGCTCGAAGGGCCGAATGGCCTACTCCTGTACCTATTTTCTATGTTTCTATGTCTATGTAAGACTTGCCTATCGGATTTGAACATGAACAATATTATCCCAAGGTTGCAGAGTATTTGAATGACATTTGCTGCATCATCCTTGAGGTTATACTTTGTAAAGTGAAGGGCAAAATTAATCTCTACAAGCTTCATTTTCTGAAGTTAACTTGTAGTTTATATTTACCATCTTGCCTTTGCTTATTTGTTCCCGCAATACATGAATCCAAGACTTACATTTAAAGATGAACAAAATATCAATTTAAAGACAGATATCAACTAATTTCGCCGATTGAGTATGAATATCGATTTCTTTAACATCCGCTCTCTCTCCATCCCTCCCCCACCCGAGTGGTACTAGCTTCAAAGTCGTCTTGTTGGGTCTCATTGTGTGAGAAGGAACTGCAGATGCTGGTTTAAACCGAAGAGTTTAAACAAAATGCTGGAGCAACTCAGCGGGACAGGCAGCATCTCTGGAGAGAAGGAATGGGTGACGTTTCGGGTCGAGTCCTTTCTAAAGGTTTCGGGTCACGACCAGAAACGTCACCCTTTCCTTCTCTCCAGAGACGTTGCCTGATCCATACAGGTCACCAGGGCGAATTCGGCACAGAGACTCTAACGGCAGCGGCGCAACGCCTCCGACGGCCCGGGACTATTGCACTGAGGCTGCTCCAGGGCCGGAGCTGCAGCGAGCGACTCGCCAGCCCGGCAAGCACTCGCCAGCCCCGGCTCCCCGTTTGCATCCGCCCCCCGCCACTGCTTCTGCTTCCATCGCTCCCTCAGCCCCGGCTCTACAACACCCGCGGCCCATGCAGTTGATATGAGTTTTTAAATTCTCGTTGATCACAGAATTTCTCACGACAGAGCGTGAGAAATTTGTGATCAGCATGAGAGCGTGAGAATTTGTCGAAATGCCTGAGTCTCATGCTCAAAGCGTGAGAGTTGGCAGTCATGCCTATCCATGTTCTCCAGAGATGCTGCCTGACCCGCTGAGTTAATCCAGCACTCTGTGAAATGTCACCTATCCATGTTCTCCAGAGATGCTGCCTGACCCGCTGAGTTACTCCAGCACTCTGTGAAACATCACCCATCCATGTTCTTCACAGATGCTGCCTGACCCGCTGAGTTACTCCAGCACTCTGTGAAACGTCACCTATCCATGTTCTCCACAGATGCTGCCTGACCCGCTGAGTTACTCCAGCACTCTGTGTCTAAATATGGCTACTGTCTAGACCTCTGTGGTAGAGGCAGGTTTTGATTTGCTATCTTGTCCTTCAACAGCTACATTCTGGATATAAATATGGCAGAATTCCACTGAATTCACTTATGTAATTCTCTTTCTAAATGTGGTTGATTGAAATGCACTATACAATGATTGTATGTGCTTTATTTTGAAGAGTTTGCATTTACTTTCAGCTGTGAATGACAGACATTACATCCTCCACTGTACTGAGTGAAATACAACTTCGCCTCCTCTGTCATGATGACATAGATACAGTTAAGCAGCTCTGTGGTGACTGGTTCCCAATAGAGTGAGTATTACTCGCAGTTCAGTTTGCTTTTTCAGCCATGTTTCTCAGACTGAGCTTTGCTGGTTACCGTCTAACAAAAAAACAAGTTTTATGCCTCGTTTCACAATAAGTCCAATAATCAATAATAATTGCTGAAAGGTAATTGGTCTGGGCAATGGAATAATTGCTATGTTTATCCCAGCATGTCACAGTGCAAACACTAGCACAGAATGTTATTTTGAGAGAAGTGGTAGAAGGAAGATTCATCTTTTGTTCTGTTTGAACAGGTATCCAGATTCGTGGTACAGAGACATCACTTCAAACAAGAGATTCTTTTCCCTCGCTGCCACATACAAAGGTGGCATTGTGGGAATGATTGTATCCGAAATAAAAAGTAGAACAAAGGTACACAAAGAGGTATGCCTTCGCAATGCGTTCTATACATTGTCACAGCCCACCAAGCTCCATTTCATCAGAGTAGATTTGAGAGATCACTGAAAGAATGCAAAGAAATAGGTATTTATGATAAAAATGTTTTGCTGTAAAAGTAAAGTAAAGTAAATTTATTTATATAGCACTTTTCAATCAATTTCAATCAAAGAAGCCAAAGTGCTTTACTGAGAAAATTATCCATATAAATAATAAAAAGGGGTAGAAAAAAAATGACACAACACACTATAAGAGATTCAACACAAACATCCCCCCACAGCAGAATCTACACTCGCCACTGTGAGGGAAGGCACTAAAATGTCCAGTCCTCCTCCTCCTAGTCCACCCGAGGTCGGGGCCAGTTTGAGGCCACCGCAGCCAGTCGCCGCAACGGCAGCCCGATGATTATAGGCCCACCCGCCGGGAAGCTGGAACACCCGCATCGGGTGGAAAAGTCCTCAGCGGCCTTGAAGTGTCTGGAGCGGCCGCTCCTTCCCTGGAGACTGCGACGCCCGTGGACTTCAGGCCACGCCGGTTGGAGCTTCGACTCCGCGGTGTTTCTGATTCAGCGCCGCCCGCCCGCGGCGGGATGCCCTCAAACCGCAGACCACAGACCGCAAAAGGCTGTAGATAATATAATTCACCACTGAGACTCGCCTGCTAATAAAATCTGTTTTTGACCATTAACTCACATTTGCCTGTTGCAGCAATGATAACCAAACATGTCATGTGTTGTTTTTATCTGAGAAGAGGTGCGGGTTGTATCTGTTAACTAAATAATACTTACAGCATAAAGAGAGCAACAGCACTTAAATCGTAAAAATATATTAGTGGCAGCATCCGGCAAGATTTAAGCTGTTATGTGCAGTGAAAATTGCTATTATAGGTTAAAAATGAAAAAGGTCTACATGATGCAAGTTACAAAATGTTATAATTTTATATTGTTTGTTGACTTTTCTGGGGTTTTTTGCCACAAATTTGTAAATGGCAAATACTATTGAAAACCCTTATAAGAAAATTCTGACAATGAAGTGGCTTGGAGCTGCATGGAGACCGTTCCAGCCTTATTCAGGTGATCTTAATGGCGGATGAACTGGTGTAATAATCGGCAATTTTGCATCTCCTTTCTCCACAATGTATTGGAAGTTCATAAATATCATTAGAGTAAGGCCGGAACAGGTACAGCTGCTGTGGCAAGGTAGCTTCTTGATGCCTTCTGACCTGGTCACTAAATAAGGAGCGACTATGTGTTTACAGTTTCATGGTTAGTTGTTGAATGTTGGTTTAGCCAGCAAAATTTGAGGAAGGACATTCTTGCCATTAGAAGCATAGAAAATAGGTGCAGGAGTAGGTCGTTCAGCCCTTCGAGCCTGCACCGCCATTCAATATGATCATGGCTGATCATCCAACAGTATCCTGTACCTGCCTTCTCTCCATACCCCCTGATCCCTTTAGCCACAAGGGCCACATCTAACTCCCTCTTAAATATAGCCAATGAACTGGCCTCAACTACCTTCTGTGGCAGAGAATTCTACAGATTCACCACTCTCTGTGTGAATTTTTTTTTTCTCATCTCGGTCCTAAAAGACTTCCCCCTTATCCTTAAACTGTGACCCTTTGTTCTGGACTTCATCGCAACATCGGGAACAATCTTCCTGCATCTAGCCTGTCCAACCCCTTAAGAATTTTGTAAGTTTCTATAAGATCCCCCCTCAATCATCTAAATTCTAGCGAGTACAAGCCGAATCTATCCAGTCTTTCTTCATATGAAAGTCCTGCCATCCCAGGAATCAGTCAGGTGAACCTTCTCTGTACTCCCTCTATGGCAAGAATGTCTTTCCTCAGATTAGGAGACCAAAACTGTACGCAATACTTCAGGTGTGGTCTCACCAAGACCCTGTACAACTGCAGTAGAACCTCCCTGCTCTTATACTCAAATACTTTTGCTATGAATGCTAACATACCATTTTTGACGGCAGCCACTGCCTACAGCCTGTTTGTCTTTTCAATCTTTTTTTTATTTTTAGTTAATTTAAAGTCTGTTTTGGGGGGAAACTTTAACTTTTCTATGTGGGGGAGGGGGGTAGGGTAAGGGGAAACTGTTTCCCAGTCGCTTCCTGGCGGGGACGCGACTATTTCTCCAAGTCGCGTGCTCGCCCCTACCTCCTGGATCGGAGCGGCCTTTCCTGCCGGGGGCCGGAAACTGGACCAGAGCTGCAACAGCGGCGGCGCAGCGCTGAATTCACCGCGGAGCGGGCGATGCCGACCTGGATCGCCGTTTGGAGCTCCGGAGCGTTGGGCCGCTGCTCCAACATCGTGGAGCTGCGGTTTGAGAGAGCTTCCAGCGCGGCCGGTGCTGAACAACATCGCGGAGTCCTGGGGCCCTTTACCGAGGGCCGCCAGCGTTGAATCTCCGCCCAGCATGGCCCGCGGACTTTGGGAGCCGCGGACTCCGGTAGGAGGTGGCCGACTCTGATGTCCAGGCCGCTGAGGTCCCCCAGCCCCGACGTCGGACTTACATCACTCCGGCGAGCGGGCCTGAACATCGGGCCGCCCGTAGCGGCGACTGCGGTGGGCTCGGGGAGGCCCCGACCACGGGTGAACATTGGGGAACATTAGAAGAAGATGACTGACTTTGGTGCCTTCCCTCACAGTGGCTAACTTTGATTCTGCTGTGTGGGGATGTTTTATGTTCTACTCTATCGTTTATTTTATTGTATGGCTGTATGGTGACCACACATTTCACTGTGCCAACTGGCACATGTGACAAATAAATGTATCTTGTATCTTGTATCTTGTATCTTTCTTCACTGCCTGCTGCACCTGCATGCCCACTTTCAATGACTGGTGTACCATGACACCCAGGTCTGGTTGCATCTCCCCTTTTCCTAATCGGCCACCATTCAGATAATAGTCTACTTTCCTGTTTTTGCCACCAAAGTGGATAACCTCACATTTATCCACATTATACTGCATCTGCCATGCATTTGCCCACTCACCCAACCTATCCAAGTCACCTTGCAGCCTTCTAGCATCCTCGTCACAGCTAACACTGCCCCCCAGCTTCGTGTCATCTGCAAACTTGGAGATGTTGCTTTCAATTCCCTCATCCAGATCATTAATATATATTGTAAATAGCTGGGGTCCCAGCACTGAGCCTTGCGGTACCCCACTAGTCACTGCCTGCCATTCTGAATAGGACCCGTTTACTCCTACTCTTTCCTTCCTGTCTGCCAGCCAGTTCTCTATCCACATCAATACTGAACCCCCAATACCGTGTGCTTTAAGTTTGCATACTAATCTCTTATGTGGGACCTTGTCGAAAGCCTTCTGAAAGTCCAGATATAACACATCCACTGGTTCTCCCTTATCCACTCCACTAGTTACATCCATGAAAAATTCTATAAGATTCGTCAGACATGATTTACCTTTCATAAATCCATGCTGACTTTGTGCAATAATTTCACCACTTTCCAAATGTGCTGCTATCCCATCTTTAATAACTGACTAGCATTTTCCCCACTACCGATGTTAGACTAACTGGTCTATAATTCCCCGTTTTCTCTCTCCCTCCCTTTTTAAAAAGTGGGGTTACATTAGCTACCCTCCAATCCTCAGGAACTACTCCAGAATCTAAAGAGTTTAAAAAAAATGATCACTAATGCATCCACTATTTCTGGGGCTACTTCCTTAAGTACTCTGGGATGCAGCCTATCTGGCCCTGGGGATTTATCGGCCTTTAATCCATTCAATTTACCTAACACCACTTCCCGGCTAACCTGGATTTCACTCACTTCCTCCATCTCATTTGCCCCCCGGTCCCCTGCTATTTCTGGCAGATTATTTATGTCTTCCTTAGTGAAGACAGAACCAAAGTAGTTATTCAATTGGTCTGCCATGTCCTTGTTCCCCATGATCAATTCACCTGTTTCTGACTGCAAGGGACCTACATTTGTTTTAACTAATCTTTTTCTCTTCACATATCTATAAAAACTTTTGCAGTCAGTTTTTATGTTCCCTGCCAGTTTTCTTTCATAATCTATTTTCCCTTTCCTAATTAAGCCCTTTGTCCTCCTCTGCTGGACTGAATTTCTCCCAGTCCTCTGGTAGGCTGCTTTTTCTGGCTAATTTGTATGCTTCATCTTTTGCTTTGATACTATCCCTGATTTCCCTTGTTATCCACGGATGCACTACCTTCCCTGATTTATTCTTTTGCCAAACTGGGATGAACAATTGTTGTATTTCATCCATGCAGTCCTTAAATGCCTTCCATTGCATATCCACCGTCAACCCTTTAAGAATCAATTGCCAGTCTATCTTGGCCAATTCACATCTCATACCCTCAAAGTTACCTTTCTTTAAGTTCAGAACCCTTGTTTCTGAATTAACAATGTCACTCTCCATCCTAATGAAGAACTCAACCATATTATGGTCACTCTTGCCCAAGGGGCCATGCACAACAAGACTGCTAACTAACCCTCATTACTCAATGCCCAGTCTAGAATAGGCTGCTCTCTCGTTGGTTCCTCTACATGTTGGTTTAGAAAACTATCCCGCATACATTCCAAGAAATCCTCTTCCTCAGCACCCCTGCCAATTTGATTCACCCAATCTATATGTAGATTGAAGTCACCCATTTTAACTATTTTACCTTTGTTGCACGCATTTCTAATTTCCTGTTTGATGCCATCCCCAACTCCACTACTACTGTTAGGTTATTGGGTTGTGTACGTGTGGGGTGGGGCGGGGTGGACCATTTTTTTGTCTCTTCCTTCGGGGGAATGCGACTTTTTTCTTGTCGTTTCCCCCTTCTCTGCCTCCGTCTGCGCTGAGGCCTAATGGCGGAGCTGCCGGCCTCCAACTCCAACTGCGACCGACTGACCTCGAGGCTCCGGAGGCAGAGCCAGGACTTACCAGCGCGGGGCTGGCCGGCTTCGGGGCTGCAGTGGCGTTCCGGCGGTGGCGACCGAGGACACTGGTGGCGGCCTGAATCCGGAGGCTCGGCCGCGGCTGGCCCAGTGGACGACATCGTCGGGAGCTCGCAGGTCACAGGTTGGTGACCTGTTTTTCCGGAGCTCCCGCAACTACAGCTGCGTCCGCTGGACTGGAGGGTGGTAGCTTCGGCAGCTTCGGCCACCCCGGGACGCGGAGTTTGAACCGGCCCGTCGCGGAGCACGGACTTACCATCACCCGGCGGGGTCACAACATCAGAAGCCTGGATCGCCTCAGCGCAGAGGAAGAACAAAGAGGGAAGAGACAGATACTTTAACACTTTTGCCTCCATCACAGTGAGGAGGTGCCTGGTGAACTCACTGCGGTGGATGTTAATTTGTGTTTATTGTGTGTTTTGTTATTTATTATTGTATGTATGGCTGCAGGCAATGAAATTTCGTTCAGACCAAAAGGTCTGAATGACAAATAAAGGAATCTCTATCTCTAGGTGGCCTGTACACAACTCCCGCTAGCGTTTTCTGCCCCTTCGTGTTTCGCAGCTCTACCCATATCGATTCCACATCCTCCAAGCTAATGTCCTTCCTTTCTATTGCGTTAATCTCCTCTCTAACCAGCAACGCTACCCCACCTCCTTTTCCTTTCTGTCTATCCCTCCTGAATATTGAATATCCCTGGATGTTCAACTCCCAGCCTTGGTCACCCTGGAGCCATGTCTCCGTGATCCCAACTATATCATATTCATTAATAGCTATCTGCACATTCAACTCATCCACCTTATTACGAATGCTCCTTGCATTGAGACTCAAATCCTTCAGGCTTGTTTTCACAACACTCTTACCCCTTATACAATTATGTTGAAAAGTGGCCCTTTTTGATTTTTGCCATGGATTTGTCTGCCTGCCACTTTTACTTTTCACCTTGCTACCTATTGCTTCTACCCTCATTTTACACCCCTCTGTCTCTTTGCTCATGCTCCCATCCCCCTGCCACATTAGTTTAAATCCATTGAGGGAGTGCAGCGTATGTTTACAAGGTTAATTCCCGGGATGGCGGGACTGTCATATGCTGAGAGAATGGAGCAGCTGGGCTTGTACACTCTGGAGTTTAGAAGGATGAGAGGGAATCTTATTGAAACATATAAGATTGTTAAGGGTTTAGACACGCTAGAGGCAGGAAACATGCTCCCGGTGTAGGGGGAGTCCAGAACCAGGGGCCACAGTTTAAGAATAAGGAGTAAGCCATTTAGAACGGAGACGAGGAAACACTTTTTCTCACAGAGAGTGGTGAGTCTGTGGAATTCTCTGCCTCAGAGGGCGGTGGAGGCAGGTTCTCTGGATGCTTTCAAGAGAGAGCTAGATAGGGCTCTTAAAAAGAGCAGAGTCAAGGGATATGGGCAGGAACGGGGTACTGATTGGGGATGATCAGCCATGATCACATTGAATGGCGGTGCTGGATCGAAGGGCCTACTCCTGCACCTATTGTCTAAAAGAAAACAATGTTAAAGTGGGAGAGGATGGTTGATTGCAGGATTACCTCTAGTTCAACGTCGAGAAACTATATTCTCAAAAAGTAAAATCAATTAAAAAATAGTCCACCTCATCTACAATAGTCGAAACTGAACGTAATTCTTACAATTTTCAACAAATATTTGAGATGTACATTTTGAGCACAAAGTTATGAAACACACATGTGGGGTGATCTGTGAATTTGCTACATTTTCTATTTGGTTCCTGAGCAAAACTCCCTGTGTCACTGAAGTAACTGAGCAGGATATCTGATGGACAGGCAAAACACATCGCAGTGGAGGAACTTGGGTGTCAGGCAGCATCTGAGGAAGGAAAGAGACCGACATTGTGAGTCGGGACCCACTGCAGAATCTCCTCAAAGTATGCCCACTTTGAAGACGTTCTTCTCTTGCGTCATCTGTCCATTCCCTCCACGGATGCTGCCTGACCCGCGGTGTTCCTCCAGCAGTTTGTTTTCCACTTGAGATTCCAGCATCTGCTGTCTCTTCTATCTGCTTCTACTGCTTCTATCTAATGAACTCCATTGATTCAGTATTTGATATCTTTCCAATGTTGCCCACAGGATGGAGATGTCCTGGCGTCAGGGTTTCCTGTAGAAACACAAGTTGCATACATCTTAAGTCTAGGTGTTATAAAAGAATTCCGAAAACATGGAATAGGTAAGTGTTACACTGAGTGTCATTTTATTTTTATTGTAAGATTTTTGCCGAATATATTGGATTTAGTTTAGTTTAGACATTTTGGGATTTGATGGCTATTACATCATTGAATTCTCAATGATTCACCGAGTCCAGTGGTAGGTAGTGGTCCAGTGGGTGGAGTCAATAACGTGGAAACGTATCCGTAGAGCTAATGGGAAAGAGTGGAGGAAAGGTCATGTTTAAACTAACAGAACAGGGGGATGGGACCCAATGCAAGGAGACAGAGGGCCATAAAAGGAGGACAGAAGCAAAAGGTAGAAGGGAGAAAAGAAAAAAACTAAACTTAAAGCTTAGTTTTCTAACTTAGATTCTTAACTCTCTAACAGAGAGTTGAGAATCTGTGACATTCTCTGCCACAGAAGGCAGTGGAGGCAAATTCACTAGATGTTATCAAGAGAGTTAGATTTAGCTCTTTGGGCTAAGGCAGGGGTCGGCAACCTTGTTCTGCATAGGGGCCGGGAGGCATGTCTGTGAGCGGATGGCGGGCCACATCAATCACGTGTACACATGGATCCCGCCCTGGCGAATCATTTGTTCACTGAAGGTAGACAAAAATGCTGAAGAAACTCAGCGGGTGAGGCAGCCTCTCATGCAATCCTTGCATGTCTCACCCGCTGAGTTTCTCCAGCATTTTTGTCTACCTTCGATTTTTCCAGCATCTGCAGTTCTTTCTTAAACGTGTTCACAGAAGGTGCGCGGCCGTACTGGCGGCTTTGCGCATGAGGCGGTACGGTCAGCGCTCGGCGGGCCGGATGATTTGGGGTTACAGGCCGCATTTGGCCCAGGGGCCATAGGTTGCTGACCCCTGGGCTAAGGGAATGAAGGGATTTGGGCAAAAAGCCGGAACGGGGTACTGATTTTCGATGATCAGCCATGATCATATTGAATGGCAGTGCTGGCTCGAAGGGCTGAATGGCCTGCTCCTGCACTTATTTTCTATGTTTCGTTTTAAAAACTTTATATTCAGGCAGTGGTTACATGGTATCAGAGCGAAGCGTTAAAAGAGACTTAGAAAGTCAGCGGACCACAGCTAAAAGACTGAACATAACGTAACTAACATAAAGTAACAGAAGTGACTGCAGAATCACAACGAAATGAATGAATATAACTGACACACAAAAGACTCTGGAATTACAGCTGAAGGCAAGCTTTTATTATCTCTGGGATAATTAGGATGTTTTAGGCTATCAATCATTGTGGTGCCTCTTGCTGGCATAAGCCAATCACCCATGCCATGTCCCTTCCCCATTGACCCTGATCCCAGGGGGCTGGTGGGCATTGCCTTTGTTGTATCAGGGGCTTGTTGTTCACAGTGCTGTCTAGATTGGTGTCGGGTGTAACCTTGACTTCACAAGCTGCTCTTTGTCTCTATGCTCATTCCCAGACTGTTCCATTCAAGCACCAGTTTTTAATAAACTAACCTCATCAATCCTCTGCAAACCCCTACACTGCCAGAGGCCATTATTTTTATGATGGTTTTCAAGCAAGTATCTTCTGAATCATTATCTAGTTGATGTTAAAGTTTGTGAAGGTCAAGAAAATCAGTTTTGAAAAATTACATTAGCTTTCATTTTTTGTTTGAATCTAACTGAAAGTAGTACAGTAATTAAACAAAGAAAGAAAAATAATTGTTCCATGTTATATAAAAATATCTCCTTTCAATTAAACCAAATGGATATGCTGTTATTTGGTTCTTTTTCCAACATAATCACTTGATATTTAACTATTGAAATGATTAATTATCTAGAGCAGTACAGAATAAGAACAAGCTCTGCCGTTCACTGTGAATGATAAGTTTCTTTATAAAGGAAAATCATTGTTGGTAAAAAGGGAAAATAAAATGGAATTACAAGTAAATAACAGGAGATAGTATCTTCACACAATTCCCTGCCAATAACCCAAGTCAAGAGAGTTTTATTGTCATGTGTCCCAGATAGGACAATGACATTCTTACTTGCTGCAGCACAACAGAATATGTAAACATAGTACAGAACAGGAGATAAAAGTTCAGTGTGTCTATAGACCATATATATACACAATAAATAAACAGATAAAGTGCAATAGTAATAATAGACTGTTATTGTTCAGAGCTTGTTTGATGATGTGTTTGTGATTTGTGATTCTTTATGGACAGTTCAGTTAAGCCAAATGATCAGGTTACTGACTTATTTATTTTGCTTCTTCAAAGACGACCGTGTCTCTGATTATATGTCAGTAATCAAAAAAGTATTTAACACATTTATTACTTATTCTTCTGTGCTCTTAAACACTGTGAACTGAAGTTTAACGAGAACATTTGGTGCATTGAAATAGAACCTAGAACAGATCCTTCAGCCCACAATGTTTGTGTTGAGCATGATGCTAAATACAGACTTTATACAGCCATGTCTGCTTGAATGACAAGTTGCCAAGTGGAGAGAGCATCAGCAGTGAACAATCCTTAGCAGCCTATTTCAAATACCATTTAAGATTTGTGTAAGAAGGAACTGCAGATGCTGGTTTAAACCGAAGATAGACACAGAAATCTGGAGTAACTCAGCGGGACAGGCAGCATCTCTGGAGAGAAGGAATAGGTGACGTTTCGGGTCGAGACCCTTTTTCGGATTTCTTTTGAGATTTCCTTTGCTGTGTGAGAGTGGCTGAATAGTGTCAAATAAAGCATGTTAGTTAGCCCATGACAGAAGTTTCCAGTGAAATACTTGAAACTGTGGCTGAATCATGCTAGTCAAGATTAGTGCCCCAGTTACATTGTGAGATGGCAGAATCTACAGTACTAGGTTACTATTGCATTGGGTAGGATTGTCAAATACAAACAGCAATACTGGGACACCAACAGTCCACCTCTCTTGGATCATTTCCAAAGTCTGGCCTTCTCAGACTTACTGAAATTAAGAACAATTATAATGTTTCTATGATTTTTAACCATTATGCCTATAACTCCAGTAATATAGGTTGGGTGCTGGTCATGATATTTACATAAGTTTGATTGAAAAAAAAATGCATGTTTCAGAGGCTTACTTCAGAATCAGAATCAGAATCACACTTTATTCGCCAAGTATGTTTTGCAACATACGAGGAATTTTATTGGCCTGGTCAGTCATACAATTAAAAGCAACAAATCACGCAAAAACACATTTTAACATGAACATCCACCACAGTGACTCCTACACATTCCTCGCTGTGATGGAAGGCGAAATAAAGTTCAAGTCCTTCCTTTTGTTCTTCTTCGATCGGGGGCCTCGAGCCCTCCGTTGACGGGACGGTCTTGGAAGTATGATTTACCGTTCAATACCAAAATACTAAATGGCAATCAAGATTTTCCTTTAATATGTTGTATAGTTTTGGCTAACTCACAGTCTATGGTGACTGGTGCCTATAAAACCATGTATATTTTAATAACTGTATCCAAACAATTGACAGTGACAAGATCACAACTGGCATCTTTTACAATTGCGGTATATTTACATAAATCGCACTTTTTTTCCCTTTGTGTCTCTAGCTTTTCTCCCGTGTTACAGTGTACAAATGATGGGGCCCCCATAGAAATTCACCCCTTTGGTGCTCGGAACTGTCAAAGATAATCCATTGGTGCGTAAAATGTCAATATATGGTGCATTGTCCTAATGTGGCCAGTGGCAGCCCGGCACTTTCACTGGACGTGGCCAGTGGCAGCCCGGCACTTTCACTGGATGTGGCCAGTGGCAGCCCGGCACTTTCACTGGACGTGGCCAGTGGCAGCCCAGTACTTGCACTGGACGTGGCCAGTGTTACTGAATTAATGCGCGTGGAAGCTCAAGTTGTTTTACACCACATCAGCCCCTGGCATCAAAGCAAATTAGGGAAGGAAACGTTTGTTGGATTGCAATATTTTAAAAGTTGGGGCATCTTGCTATCAATTTTATCTTGCCTCTGAGAGGATATTTTCATAGTGTAAGAACTTCTCTGCGATAATTATCTTTTTAGATAGGATTTTAATTTGTAAATATTAGTCGTGTTTTAATGACTTCTGTACCTTCTTTATTTTAAAGGTTCATTATTACTTGAAAGTCTGAAGGATCACATATCAACCACTGCTCAAGATCATTGCAAAGCAATCTATTTGCATGTCCTTACTACTAACAGTACAGCCATCCACTTCTATGAAAACAGGGACTTTAAGCAGCATCACTATCTGCCCTATTATTACTCTATACGTGGTGTTTTAAAGGATGGCTTCACTTATATTCTTTATATCAATGGGGGACATCCTCCTTGGACAATCTTATATCCTTTAAATAAAGTTATGTTGCTCAGCCGCATCCACCTTCCAAAAGCTCACTTCATTGTCTATTTAATCACACATGTTGTTGCAATTGCTTCATCATTTATATGTCTCAAGATTTTGAATATTAAAATTCCATACAAGATCACTTGAGTCATTTAAAAATTACGTTTAATTTCCAATGTTTGTATTTTCTTTGGTGTTGAAATATGAATGTTATCAGATTCCGTATGAAATCTGAATTTTTAAAAAAATTGAAAACATATCAAAATGCATTGTTATGAAAATAGTGGGGATTTTTTTGCCCAAGAGGATTTCTCACATATACAGTTGAATTCATTTCCAATGTTAGTGAATGCAACTAGAATTGTCTTCAACATGAGTGATTCGACAGGCTTAGTAGTTATCTAATAATGAATCATCTAGATTAACATTTTTGTTACCTACCAACAATTGTGCAGTTCTTTTTCGGAATTGCCAGCTTCCTAATTGACTACCTTGGAATTATTGGTTCTGCATTGATGTTGGGGGCTTTCAAGTCAAGTCAAGTGAGTTTATTGTCATGTGTCCCTGGTAGGACAATGAAATTCTTGCTTTGCTTGAGCACAACAGAACATAGTAGGCATTTACTACAAGGCATTCTATAAATATATACACAATGGTCAATATACTGATAAAGTGCAAATAACAGTATTGGCTAGTAAAGTTCAGTGTTATGTCCGAGCCAGGTTTAATAGCCTGATGGCTGTGGGGAAGTAGCTGTTCCTGAACCTGGTTGTTGCAGTCTTCAGGCTCCTGTACCTTCTACCTGAAGGTAGTAGGGAGATGAGTGTGTGGCCAGGATGGTGTGGGTCCTTGATGATGCTGCCAGCCTTTTTGAGGCAGCGACTGTGGTAGATCCCCTCGATTCCTTTGGGGTCATGAGAGCAACATACTGGTGTGTATTATTTGTCAGCCTGGGCCCACTATTTGTCAACTACATATCAGTGTTAGCTTGGTTAAATAGACGTATCAATAAAATTAAGGATCCCTAAGAATAATATAAAACCACAAATTAGTCTCCAGATCGCTGGGGTGAAAATATATCTGGAAGCATGTACATGATAACAATGCAGCTTGTCTACAGACGTTTGCCAATAGAGTTGTACTGTGTAAGGCAGTTTATTCAGTGACCTTTAACTTGGATGGTGTAGGAAAGAACTGCAGATGCTAGTTTAAATCGAAGGTAGACACAAAAAGCTGGAGTAACTCAGCGGAACAGGCAGCATCTCTGGAGAGAAGGAATGGGTAACGTTTCGGGTCGAGACCCTTCTTCAGATGGGTTTTGTTAGAAACCATTGTAATGCTAACAATAAGAAAATGTACAATTACACCAAAAAAAAAGAGACATTAAATGAAAGAGAGACAAAAAAATGATGACATGTTAAACCCTTAAAACAAAATGTTAATTATGCAATTTAATTTGGTGTCTGGTCAAGAAATGACAAACTTCTAATTGTAGACTGCTGTTGTTTTTCCATCTTTAAATGAATTGTTACAATAGACCCTGGGACTAGGTTAACTTGTAATTTTAATGTTTTTATTTTGCCTTGTCATGGTAAATTTACACAATGAATGAAGATGTATATATTCTTGAATCTGCATTTCCTTATCTCAAATGATAATTCCGAATGACCTTGGGTTTCATTGTAGCTGAATGCTGCTCCAATTGCTATTTCACTTGCAAAGATGCTATACAATTCTACATTATCGTGTTTAGTCTAATCACACAAACGTTATTATTATAGTCCTTGACATCCTCTCACTGACTATATCCAACATATTGGCTCATCTCTGGTGAATCTGAGGCCTTGCTCCATTCCGCAGCGAATATACCGTCAGGCACAGAACATTATCCGCAGTTTTTTACCCTGGCCTGGTATCGCAGCTAAGAGTGGTATAGAGTACAGTAGAGCAATGTGATCACTTCCCCTTTCAAGAAAACAATTTCAAAAGGTGAGCAATTAAAAACTTCTTTGCAACTTTGAAATCCAAACTGATTGAATGCCTATGTTAAAGTTTAAAAATTATCTTTTTAATTGATTGGTACAATATTAATTTATTCTTCCTGATGTCAGTTTTGTTTCTCCTTAAATGAGCTTTATGTATATTTTGCTTCTTAAATGTGTAAAGTTGCACTTTGTAGTTTTGCACTTTCCATTTTTCCGATAAATTGGTTGGTTATTTTTCTTGCTTTGATTAATATTTAATTTTCGTTGTTTTACTTGACTGTTTCTGGATCTTTGTTTAATTGAAAACAAGTTTTTATATGTGTTGTATCTGTTGTAAAGTCTTGAGATGTGCAAAATGCAGAATTTTGCAATTTTCTATTTTTATCTTGCTACCCTTACCCCAATGTAAACTTAATTATAATGAGTGGTAAAGTCAGGAAAGATGACATAATAATTCAACATTCACATTCTGTGTAATTTTCTAACATTGTCGATATATATACGTTTCAGCCTCAAAGTAGACCACGTGCACTGAATATATTTGTATTTCTTCTGGACATCTATGTGTATGCCAAGCAGGGACGGTGGGATGCCATATTTCAAGATGCTCAGAGACACTCCATCATTGATGCGATTCTAATTCTATACAGAATGTATTATTTTACAGTGTTAGCCATCAGTTAATGAAGCAAGTGCAGTGCACCAAGATTCATCTGTTCTGTTCATGCCTTTTCATTACTTTCACACCCTGCAATTTGCTGCTATCTAGAAAACCACTTCAACATTTGTAATTATGTGTGGATTCTAAATGTAGATGCTTTTAAAAATTTTGCTTGAGTATTTCAGTTTTATCGTATGTCTTCAGTGTGTGGCAGACTGTATATTTGAATTTTACTGCATTCAGGTTTTAAAGTTGCTGAACTAATTTAAATTCTCACCCCTTTACAGCCTTTACCTGTAATGCAATGGTGGGGGAAATACTAGTATTTTGACTGATGGACATTTTGGCTTTCAAAGTGTCTATTTTTAGTCACAATATATAAAGGAGTCTTCATGTACCCATGTACTTTACTGAAGTGAACATGCTTGGTTTACCCTGTGTATTTCTGGGATTTGGAGAAAGTGACCGGGGTTGAAACATGCAGATGGTTCAGCCATCTTTTAAGCTGTATGACTGACCATTTAGTGGGACGACCAGAGATGAGCAGTAATTCAAGAAAAGCCCCAAGGCAAACAATCCTGCTGCGTTTGAAGATCTGTTTATGCCACTGTTCACTGCCATTATATCTTATTTTCTTGATTTTAAGATTTTGGTTTTCACATTCAGCAAGATATATATTTTTTTGAAAATTCAGTACAGTCTCTATTTAAATTCATTTTGAAGTGCTCCAAATAAAATGTTTAGATTCAATTTTTCTTCCCAAAAGCAAATTGACATTTTCATTTCTCTCGCTTTGCAGTGCATGAATTATTTAATCATCATGTGGCTCTCCCCATATTTCTGTATGTCATACTGTAATCAGATGTGTAAATAATTGCATGTTTTTTTGTTGTTGTTTTATTTGCTATATGCCTGGTAATTATTGTAATGGTGTAATGTATATGTGTCACAGGTGGGAATACAGATCATTATGTAATGGTGTAATGTATATGTGTCACAGGTGGGAATACAGATCATTATGTAATGGTGTAATGTATATGTGTCACAGGTGGGAATACAGATCATTATGTAATGGTGTAATGTATATGTGTCACAGGTGGGAATACAGATCATTATGTAATGGTGTAATGTATATGTGTCACAGGTGGGAATACAGATCATTATGTAATGGTGTAATGTATATGTGTCACAGGTGGGAATACAGATCATTATGTAATGGTGTAATGTATATGAACTACTGTGAAAAATGTTCCAATGTAGTGGGTCAATTCACACGCATTTCAGATTTTTTTAGTCTTGGTGATCTAGCTGTTTAAATTTTTTAAATTCATTCCATGATTCTGTTTCACTATTTAAAAAGATGCCTACACTGTTTCACAGAATTTTAAAATTTTGGCACCGTGACAATCAGTGTATGATTTTTAAACATTAATTGCACTTTAGATGTATAGTAAATGTTAATATATTTATGTAGTGGCTCCCCTCGTATCTGAGCACTCGTCTTGTTTTAATGCACAGACTTCTGATCTGTTCTTGAAAACCAGTATTCATTGTTCATGGAACAGCAGGCTCTGTGAGAAATAGCACCATAGTTTGAAACAAAGATCAAATGTTCAGAATATCAACTGACTGCAATAGTGGTTAAATATAAAAATACCATAATAAAGATTCCAATTCATGTAGTATCTTGCTTTGTTGCTTTTTTTTTTTTGTAGCGTTATCATAGAAATTCACTTTTTTTATTTTTGAATCGTTGATTTCTGGACTCCTGCATTAATTTAAGAAATGCACATGCCTGTTTATTGCATACAATGTTTTTAAATAGAATTATCAAGTTTTTCTTGTTTTACAAAACTTATAGATTCTTGTGCAGAATTATTTTTTAAAACAATTAGGTTACATAAATTTACTGGTCATAGCACTGTAAGAAATCTTGCTCAAACAATTAAAACAATTACACCAAAATCATGATATGCTTTGTGTTTTGATTAGATTGTAATGGCTGCGATGTTTCCATGTTTAATGTTGATAGTGGTTGGTTACTGGAGATGTAGAGCTCACTCAATGCTACAAACATGCTCACAGCACAACATTTGTACACTTTCACAAGATTTGTACTGTCTCTGTTTAAACTTAATCTAAATATATTGAGTCGATGTAACCCAGTACACAGTGTGAAAACGCACACCATCACACTTGGGGACATAGAAACATAGAAAATAGGTGTAGGAGGAGGCCATTCGGCCCTTCGAGCCAGCACCGCCATTCATTGTGATCATGGCTGATCGTCCCCAATCAATAACCCGTACCTGCCTTCTCCCCATATCCCTTGATTCCACTAGCCCCTAGAGCTCTATCTAACTCTATCTTAAATCAATCTAGTGATTTGGCCTCCACTGCCCTCTGTGGCAAGGAATTCCACAAATTCACAACTCTCTGGGTGAAAAAGTTTTTTCTCACCTCAGTCTTAAATGGTCTCCCCTTTATTCTAAGACTTGTGGTTCTGGACTCACCCAACATTGGGAACATTTTTCCTGCATCTAACTTGTCCAGTCCTTTTATAA
>CM075981.1:81591638-81654153 GCA_038087875.1 Malacoraja senta | reverse complement strand
TTTCTCCAGCATTTTTGTGTACCACCTGTATCTCTTGCTTTTCCTACCAGGTATGGTACCGTATACACCCATCAACACCCTGTTAAACTGTGCTTTGGAATTTATTCTCACGTGTAAGGAATACTGACACTTTTAAACTGAAGTAAATGTTGAAGACATGAGATTTTTGTTGGTTGAGTACCAAAGGAAACAGAGCAATCTATATTACTAAAAGTCTGATCTTGACCACTTCCTGTTGTTCTGTATATTGATTTTAGAAAAAAAGCTGCCACTTACGGCTGTGATATTTGGCCATCTTACTCAGAGTCCCCCTCCGCTGCACAGGACAAGAGGATTTTTCCCATCGATGAAAAATAAAAGAGTTATTAGTGTTTAAAAAATGTTGAGATTCTCTCTCCTGAAGGCCACGCCCCTTCCGGAGGGCCTATAAAACCCAGAAATGTTGAGTGCCTCAATCAGTCGCTGCAAGATGGGGGAGCGAGAGGGTCACGTCTCTCAGTCTGAGCTATGAATAACACTGAACACATGTCTACTAAACTGTGAGTGTCCTTAATATAGTTTGAAAATGCATGCTAAAAGTGTGTTTTGGTTTGAGAATGCTAAAGTTGCCTTGCCTAATTGAAAAGTTGGTTTGAGAATGCTAAAGTTGCCTTGCCTAATTAAAGTTCCCTTGCCTAATTAAAGTTGCCTTGCTTAATTAAAGTTGCCTTGCTTAATTAAAGTTGCCTTGTCAAATGCAACAGGTTTGTTTTGAAAATGCTCCTTTTAACTGTGCCTTATTGAAAAGTGTGCAACAGTTTTTGGAAGGAAAAAACGTGAATAAACATTTTATTAGATCAGGACTGTGTTTAATGCAAAATTGCCTCTCATTCCGTGACTTCCGCTTAGTGGAGAGGTGGCGCTGAGTGCGTCATTCCTGCTTAGTGAGAGGTGGCGCTGAGTGCGTCATTTCCGCTTAGTGGAGAGGTGGCGCTGAGTGCGGAAGGCCTAAAGTGAAGACGCCACCCTGAACTGTTTGAGTAATTCAAGAGAGCTTACTGCCATGTATATGGTGAGTGTGTTTGTTGAAAGTTATTTAAAGCACGTTTTTGCTGTAGCAGCAGCTGTCGAGGAGTGTTTCAGAGTAAAAATGGCTTTAAACGTTTGAATCATTCGGTTTAGACACAACTGTGTTCTTATTTTCAAACTTCTAACATAGAGTATATGGTTAGTAACAGTATTCAGTATGCTTACCACGTTCTGAAGTTACTTGGCATTTTAGTATTGGTGCTGTGTGTGAGTGTCTGTGTGTGTGAGTGTGTGTGTATCTGTGTGTGTGGGGGGTGAAGGGAGGAGGGGTGACTGAGTGAACTGCCAGCGTACCAGCTGTGAGTGACTGCACTACCAGCCCACCAGCTGTAAGTGACTGAAGTGCCAGCCCACCAGCCGTGCGTGACTGCACTGCCAGCCCACCAGCCATGAGTAAGTGAACTGCCAGCCCACCAGCCATGACTCACTGAACTGCGAGCCCAATAATCCATTCAGTCCACCCTCACCCCCTTCTCTCTCACAGAGTCTGTCACCTGTTTTGGGCAGAATTTCTGGCAGTTTCTCAGCTGCCAGATCTGAGTGACTGAGCTGCCAGCCCAAGAATCCATTCGGCCCACAATGTCCATACTAGCCCTCTGGAAACCAGTCCCTTTGGCCCACAAGACACATACTAGCGCTACAGGAAACCCCCCCCCCCCCCCACTGGCAAGCAATATTGGAATTGGTGGAGAGGTGGAATATTGCATTGGGTGACCAGCCCTCTCGTGTGATGCTGGGACCCAACGGGTCCCACTTAGTCTAGTAATTAATATATAGGCTGAAGTTTAGCAGAACCATGAAGCAAATAGGCCAAATTCCCCATCATCTACACTTCACGTTGCCTTAGAAAAGCAGCCAACATAACCAATGACTTGTTCCACCCTGGTCATTCCTTCTTCTCTCTGTTCACGTCAGGCTGAAGATACAGAAGTTTGAAAGCACGCACCAGACTCAGGAACAGATTTGCCCCTTGTTATTAGACTTCTGAATGGTTCTTCCATGAACATGATGTTCCTCTTGCAGCGCCAGAGACCCGGGTTCGATCCCGACTACGGGTGCTGTCTGTACGGAGTTTGTACGTTCTCCCCGTGACCGCGTGGGTTTTCTCCGAGATCTTGGGTTTCCTCCCACACTCAAAAGACATACAGGTTTGTAGGTTAATTGGCTTGGTGTAAATGTGTAAATTGTCCCTAATGTGTGTAGGATAGTGTTAGTGTGCGGGGATCTGTGGACTCGGTGGGCCGAAGGGCTTGCTTCCACGCTGTATCTCTAAACTCAAGTCTTTGTGGAGGTATTAAGGGATGAGGCAGTATTTGACGGCATCTGCAGCTCCCTGGCATAATCCAAATGGGTTTCCAGTCACTGGGGAGGAGGCAGCCAAAGCTGGGGCTAGAGTTAGGAGGAGGGAGGCAAGGATGGAGTTAAGGTGTGGGGGGTGGGGCAAAGATTAGGGTTATTGTGAGGAAGAGGGAGTGGGGGTTATGGTTAAGATCAGGAGAGGGGTGGCAAGGATGGAGTCAGAGTCAGTGTCAGGAACAGAGTTATGGTCAGGAGATCTTTCTCTCTCGTTTATAGACAATAGACAATAGGTGCAGGTGTAGGCCATTCGGCCCTACGAGCCAGCATCACCATTCAATGTGATCATGGCTGATCATCCCTAATCAGTACTATAGTATTATATTATATTGTAAGGTTATTATATCATATTAAGCAGTATTATTATATTGTTGACAGTGTACTATGTTTGCACATTCTGTTGTGCTGCTGCAAGTAAGAATGTGATTGTTCTATCTCTGGGCCACATGACAATAAAACATTCTTGAGCAAGGCCAGGGTGAGGGTGAGGAGGAGGGGGGAGCCAGGGTGAGGGATAGTGTTAGAGTGGGTGGGTGTTTAATGGATGAAGTCTCTTACAATCTGTGGTCGGAGCTCCAGCGGGAAGCCCGGCCGCAGCCAACGCCAAGTTCACCGGGTGTGAAGAGGAGGAGGGTGGTGGTGGTGGTGGTGTTGTCCGTCCGCCGCCGCCCCGCTGAGGGGGGAAAGGCCGCGCTCGACGGGCCGAGCGTCCGCTCTCCGCCACGTGACCCCAGCCCGGCACGCGCTCCCCCCCCCCCCCCCCCCCAGCGCGCGCTCCCCGCTCCCCGCGGCACGCGCTCCCCGCCTACCCCAAGCGCGCCAGCAGCGGCAACGGGCGGTGGCGGCTTCTCTCTCGCGCCCTCAGGTAGGGAGCCTTCCCTCCTCACACCTCCCTCTCCCCTCACACAACCCCGCAATAATTATTCACCCAAACCCTTCTCCTTTCCCCTCGACGTGAAACTTGCTCCCCCCGCTCGTCGCCCCGGTGGTTTTTTTTTACCGCGCGGACACTTTCTTCTCTTCCCTCGCTCGGTGAGTGAGTGAGTGAGTGACCGACCGGGGGACGGCTCTCCTGCCACACGGTGGAGTGAGGTGACGGTGACCGGGGGGACGGCTCTCCTGCCACACGGTGACCGGGGGACGGCTCTCCATCCACACGGTGACCGGGGGGACGGCTCTCCATCCACACGGTGGGGTGGGGTGACGGTGAAGAGGGGTTTAGTCGGCAGCCGTCCCCACTCCCACTGTCCCAGACCTCAAGTCAGTTTTGGCGCCAAACAGAGAGCCTCCGTCTCTCCAAGTGCCTGGCTGCCAAAGTCCACAAGTCCCTCAGCCCAACTCGCAGCCTAAAAAGCAAAACACCCCTGCTGTGAAAATACAAACTAAAAGTCTGTGATTAGTAGCTGCCTGTCAGTGTCTGATTCAAACTACTGTTACAGTGATCGTGGTCTGCTGCTGCCCTTTACTTCAATACAAAATTGTTCTTCAACAGTGTGGTCAGAGTGAAATTGCTTTTCGTCCCCCTCCCCTAACCCCCTGGCAGGGTGAACAGAAACTCGACAAGGATCTGTGAATACAACATACTGCAGCAACTTAGTTACTCCAGCATTTTGTGTCTATCTTCGGTGTAAACTAGCATCTGCAGTTCCTTCCTACACTTCTGAGATACAATCCTCACTGTGGTCGAGATTCCTTTATCAAGAAGCTCCTTGTGTTAATGTAAAGCCTCTCCTTGTAAAACTCCAGTCCTTGAGCTGACTTGGAGTTTAAATTAGTGCCTGCCAGTTAAAATGTCTGCTGTGTAATAAAACAAAACACACTGTCAGGGTCCGCTGGGTATTCCACTGTTTGTTTGCCATTCGCAGCCTTAAAAGCAACTCCTGCAGTGACAATACAAACTAAAGTCTGTGATTAATAGCTTTGTGTTGAGCGTGAGTCGAATGTGAAATTAAAACGGGATGCCAAGCGGGAGCATATTTATCTACAAATCTGGGTAGACAAGGAAACCATTATATAAGTTCCTTAAAGAGGAGTTGCCTAGTCTGGTTAATGCGATAAGCAACAAGAGTTCTCAAAGCCCCTCCTCCCACCTACAGTATGTTTTAGAATATTCTCCCATTGCTTGGCAGCAGCACTCGAGTTGTGAGACATCACCCAGGACATAGAATTATACTGTTTTATGGTAGATTCGCCACTTTCCAGTGGGTGTTAATGGGGGAGTGTGGGAGGATGTCAAGCTCAGCAGCAAACATCTGAGAATCAAGCCGAGTTGAGTTTATTGTCATAAACACAAGCATGGAGAGATACAGGTGCAATGAAAATCTAGCGAGGAGCAGCAGCACCATCAGCACATGGACTAAGGCAACAGACAAACTTCAACTATAAATTCTGCAATACAGTGAAAGAAAAGGTCTGCAAAAAAAAAAAAATTAACGCAAAACACAATTACAAATCAAGTCTGTGAAGTGCAAGAGGTGATCCCGTGGTGTTCCTCTGCTGAGGTAGGATGAGGGTTGTGCAGGTCGGTTCAAGATCCTCGTGGCTGTTGGAAAGGAGCTCTATACGAACCCGGTGGTGTGGGACTTTATGCAACCAATCAGGATTCTTACAGTGCATCAGCAAAAGTTTCTTAAGAATATGCGGTGACATGCCGAATCTCTCAAAACTCTCAATAGAAGTATTAAGGTTTGCCTTCTTCATGATGGCATGTACGTGCTGGGCCCAGAACAGGTTATTCGAGATGTTAATGGCCAGGAATTTGAAAATGCTAACTCTCTCTACCGCCGACCTGCCAATGGAAACAGACGCATGGTACCCCAACTACTTCTTTCTGATGTCAAATATTAGATCGGTGGTTTTATTGATGCTGAGTAAAAGGTTGTTGCGGCACCACTCAACCACGCGTTCTTTCTCTCTCCTGTACATTCACTTGACACCACCCGTGATTTGGCCAACGATAGCTGTGTTGTTGGCAAATTGATAGATGACATTAGATCTGTGCTTAGCTACACAATCATGGGTGTAAAAAGGAAATTAAGCACATAGCCTTGAGGTGTGCTTCATGATTTAAGGTCAGTGAAGAGGGGATGTTGTTCTTGATCAGCACTGGTTTAGGTCTGTCGATGAGGAAGTTGATGCCCAAGTCTTGGAGCTGGCTGATGAATTTGGAGGGGATGATAAGGTTGACCTGTCATCGATGAACAACAGCTTGGTGAATGTGTTCCTGTTACATTGATGGTCCGTGCAGAGTGGAGAACCAGTGAGATATCTGCTGCTGTTTACCTGCTATGCCAATAGGTAAATTGAAATGGATCAGGTCATTTCTGAGACAGCCGTTGAGTTGCCGAAAACCAACCTCAAAAGTACTTCATTATGGCGATATAAGTGTTACCAGGAGTGAGATATTGAGGCAGGCCACCGTACTCTTCATGGTCGGCGGTCATTGAGGGAGCGTCGGTGGTTGAGGTCTGGCTGGAGGTCGAGGATGGGCATGTGGATGCTGGAGGGCCGTCGAGAACAAAGGAGGACCTGATGTGTGGAAGCCGCCGGGAGGTGGTAGAAAAAGGAGGAACCGCAGTGAGGGGGGGGGGGGAAAGGACCTGGCTTGGGATACTTTGTTGGCCCCGTCTATGTGGTGATGCTTTGCATACTTTGCGTGTACAAAACAAAGAATATCACTGTGAGGTCATGTGACCATAAAGTATCATTCTGAAGATTGAGTTAATGTCTCTAAGATGCAGTATGGTGCTAAACAATGGAGGAAGCAAGTAAAAAGCAGATTGAATAATTCCATAGCAAAAGAAAAGATCATCATCATGAATGCTAGTTGACAGTTAACTAAGGTATGATTTCCATGAATGCTCATCATCAGTGGTGGACAAATCTAGACACTTGATTTGCATTTACACTCGCCCACCACTATGATGTGCGTAGTTGCTAATCTTTATCGGCAACCTCTTGAGGCCCCACCATAAAACACCAGATAGTTTGACATGGTCCATTTGATAATTAGAAATACTTTTGCGAACTAAACACAGCATAGGCTGTGATTCCAATTACATCTTCTCTATGGTGGTAAAAGATTGTGCTGCAGATCCAGTACAATTGTATAAAATTGTCCAAACGTGTCCAACACACAAATACACATGCAAACATCCAATTAACATCCCACTTCTAATTATGGATAAAATAGAAGAAATCTATTGAGTGGAAACATCCTGGTTACTAATAGCAAATTAGAATCTGTGAATTCAGTGGTAGGTGCTCACTTGAGTTCTCAACACCACTATCGTAGACAGCATGATGAAATATTGTTTTCAAGACGAGTTAGATTTAGTTCTTAGGGCTAAATGAATCAAGGGATATGGGGAAAAAGCAGGAATGTGGTACTGATTTTAGATGATCAGTCCTGATCATATCGGTGCTGGCTCAAAGGGCCGAATGGCCTACTCCTGCACCTATTTTTCTATGTTTCTGCTAGCTTTTTATTCCAGAATTATTTCATGAGTAGAATTAAATTCCCCAGCTATTGTCATGGAATGACGATAGACTTTATGGATATACAGTATAAACCTCTGGATTCTTATCAGAACTTAATTATCATTGCCATTGTGCATTTCAAAATGTTTCCAACCTGCATTTAATACAATCATCCCCTCCAAGCTGGTTACCAAGCTCTCAGAACTGGGTCTCTGCGCATCCCTCTGTAATTGGATCCTCGACTTCCTCATTCGCAGACCACAGTCTGTTCGCATTGGTGGAAATGTGTCAGCCTCGATAACAATCAGCACGGGAGCACCTCAAGGCTGCATGCTCAGCCCCCTGCTGTACTCACTCTATACTCATGACTGCGTAGCCGGTCATAGGGCAGACTCCATCATCAAGTTTGCCGACGACACCATTGTTGTGTAATGTATCACTGATGGAGACGAGTCAGAGTATAGAAGTGAGATCGACCGACTGACCAAATGGTGCCAGCACATTAACCTGGCTCTCAACACCAGCAAAACCAAGGAACTGATTGTGGACTTTGGAAGGGGTAGGATGGGGACCCACAGTCCCGTTTATATCAACGGGTCGATGGTGGAAAGGGTCAAGAGCTTCAAATTCCTGAGCATGCATATTTCCGAAGATCTCTCCTGGTCCCAGAACACTGATGCAATTATAAAGAAAGCACATCAGCGCCTCTACTTCCTGAGAAGATTACGGAGAGTCGGTACGTCGAGGAGGACTCTCTCGAACTTCTACAGGTGCACGGTAGAGAGCATGCTGACCGATTGCATCGTGGCTTGGTTCGGCAACTTGTGCACCCAGGAGCGGAAAAGACTGCAAAAAGTTGTAAACACTGCCCAATCCATCATCGGCTCTGACCTCCCTACCATCGAGGGGATCTACCACAGTCGCTGCCTCAAAAAGGCTGGGAGCATCATCAAGGACCCACACCATCCTGGCCACACACTCATCTCTGCTGCCTTCAGGTAGAAGGTACAGGAGCCTAAAATCTGCAACAACCAGGTTCAGGAATAGCTCTTCCCCATAGCCATCAGGCTTTTAAACTTCAACTCAAACAAAATCTGAACTTTAATTAGCCTACTGCACTTTATATGCTTATTTATGTGTGTGTATATATATATATTCAATGGTATATGGACATACTGATCTGTTCTGTATTATTTATGCCTGCAATATTCTGTTGCAAAGCAAGAATTTCATTGTCCTATCTGGGACACATGACAATAAACTCTTGAATCTCTTGAATCTTGAACATGGTGAAACCAAAATGAATAAAAATGGCCTTTATTAAAATCCGACAATGTGCACTTTATCCACGTGATTTTTTTCTATTACAAATTTCAAATTGTGGAGTACAGAGGCAAATAAATAAATGATGGGTCTTTGTCCCAAACATTATGGAGGGCACTGTAAATAATTCGAAGCTCTGGAAACTGACTAAAATTGCACAAGGCAATTTATAGCACTCGCTAAGTTTCAATCTTGCCTGTTCTGTATTCTTTCCTTTGGATTGATCAGGTTGCTATCTTAATGAAGATCTTAGTTGTCTCAGGCCGTTGGACGTTTTGAAGTTTTAAATTTTCAGATCCCGGGGTGATGAGTTTTGCTAAACTTGCTGCAAAGTTAAATGATTTCAAGATTCTAATTGGTTCGTAATAGGCCATGAAGCTCTTTGCCAGATTATAATAAAAGTTTTGCCATATTTGTTAATGGAACGTTTTAACAAGCCTTGTGGAAAGCTTACACCATGCACCAGTTCTGGTAAAAGAAGAATTATGTCATTGTAACTGGCAGGCCAGATCTGTGAATGAATGCCTGTTTATCCACAGTAAATGTTCAAGTCTTGAGAGGGGAGAACGAAACCGTGACACTAGGATAAGGGAGAGTAGTGATTTTATTGGTGACAAGGACATCAACAGTAAGGATTTGATGACCAGATTGCTATCTGCAGGTATTGTGTATTTGTATAAAGCACTTGTAATGAGGCAGACATCGAGATCAGCAAAAAAGGGTCAAATTACAGTAAATGTGGCCTTAAGACAACAATTCTGTTCTAACACTTACTGTAGCAATGTGTGTTTAAATGATAGCAATGACATTAAAATAGCAAAGTATTTTAATGAGCGTAACCAGCTGGCTGTTGGTATTTAGAAACTGTATCAAGTTACACTATTAAAGTTCCTGAAATAAATTTAGTAAGCATTATCAGGCTTAGAAAGCATTTTGGATACAATGGCATGATGCTGAAAATGGAGTTAAGATTTATATTTTTATTTAAAACCCCCCAAAAGTTTTGGAAATTGCCTCATCACTTCCTGTTTTCAGCCTGATGAAATGGCTTACTTCCTTGTTTGCCTTTGTTAAAGAAAACTTTAAAACAAAGATTTGGCAAGACAATCTGGCAAGACAATCAAGACTATTCAAAAGCACCAAATACAGTGATCACTGAAAGCAATCTTAGGAGATTGCTTAACGAACAAAGATTCATCTGCTCCTTATATACAGACTTTCCTTTTGATGATCTGTTTACCATAGCAAGCACTTTAGAGGCTTTCTGTCTTCCAAATGGTCTTATAACAAAGGTACACAAAAATGCTGGAGAAACTCAGCGGGTGCAGCAGCATCTATGGAGCCTTCTTCAGACTGATGGGGGGTGGGGAGAAGAAAGGAAAAAGGCGAAGGAGGAGCCCGAGGGCTGAGGGATGGGAGGAGACAGGCTGAGGAAGGGGAGGAGACAGCAAGGGCTAACAGAATTGGGAGAATGTCGTCGATGTACGGAGATAGAGGTCGGGGATGGGGCCCTGGTACGTATTGAACAAGGATTGTTCGACGTACCTGACAAAGAGGCAGGCGTAGCTGGGGCCCATGCGTGTGCCCATAGCTACGCCTTGTATTTGGAGGAAATGGGAGGAGTCAAACGAGAAGTTATTGAGGGTAAGGACCAGCTCCGCTAAGCGGAGGAGGGTGTTAGTGGCCGGGTATAGATTGCTTCTCTGGTCGAGGAAGAACCGGAGGGCTTTGAGACCATCCTGGTGGGGGATAGGTCTTATAACAAACTTTGAAGCACAGAATTATTATAATGCATGAAGAGGACTTTAAACATTTTCAGCACTCTACCTATCCCTATCCCTTTCTGTCTTCTTGAAGCTTTGCAATTTTTCTTTGTCACCTCGAGGGCCTTATTTTGTATCAGGTGTCGGATGGCAATTCCAGTGCAGATGCTATCGCCCAATTGTTCAGAAACTGTCCTTCCCTCTACAAATGCAATCAAGTAGTGACAGAGTGTCATAAATGTTCAATGTAATTTTGTCTTTCCTTTTTTCACATTTGTTTCATTGAATAAATAACTTTGAATGTACATAAACATGAGATGAGCAAGGCAATGGTGAAACAATTCCTTTTATTACCAGTGCATTCAGAGAACATTTTTTTTGTTTATACAAGACTAATTTAGGCAAGGTAATATTCGCAGAAGTGCAGAAATACTAATCTGGAAATATACACAAATGATTCAGAATCTGGTGTGTTTAAATTTATGTTTTAAACTAATTAAATAGCACAAAAAAAACTTATCCCACCTTACAAAATGCAAAATCTTAAACCTTTTTGTCAATGAATATATTAAAAAAAATAAAAAAATGAAAGTGGTAATTTTTTGGATTGATTGTGGTAAAATAAAATTATTAGCATAAATTGGGCGCTATATGTCTATATTTTTATACTTGATTTTTAACGTAGCTCTTACTTTAATTATTTAATTGTCTTTCATGATTCCACATTTGCTTATTGAACCAATGCTTGTTGCCTCAGTACAAATTATTTTTACTCTATTTGTGCAGTACCAATATCAGAATAGAATAGTAATTGAAAGTAATAAGATAGAAGGAAACAGATGAATGTTCTGTAAAATGACAGACTTTCTAATGTGTTTCATCAACTTCCACCCCTGCCAATAAAAGGACAGATTGCTGGGGTAACTCGGCAGGTCAGGCAGCATCTCAGGAGAGCATGGATAAGTGATGTTTCGCATCGAGATCCTTCTTCATACTAATGGAGGAGATAGAAGGGTCTCACCCATTCCTTCTCTCCAGAGATGGTGCTTGTCCAGCTGAGTTACTTCAGCTTTTTGAGTTTTAAACCAGCATCCGCAGTTCCTTCCTATACAGATAGAATTAGAATTGGGTGGTGTGGGCCTGAGGAATGATAAGTTTGGAGGCTGTGGAAGGGAGATCGTCAGAGGTGATGAGATTAGAAACAGTTTGGGAGATATGTAGCAAGGAACTGCTGATGCTGGTTTACTCTGAAGATTGACACAAAATGCTGAAATAACAGCGGGACAGGCAGCATCTCTGGTGAGAAGGAATGGGTGACGTTTCGGGTTGATGATGGTCTGGTGTTTTTCTGTGGGGTCATGGTCAAGGGGTAGGTACGAGCAGGTGTCCGAGAACTGGCACCTGGCCTCAGCACGGTAGAGGTCAGCCCGGCCTGCCAGACTACAACAGATCAGTTAGGACCTGTCCCACTTTCACGACCTAATTCACAACCTTTTTTACTCGTGGACATTTTTCATCCGGCTATAAAAAAACGCCTTGACCTACTTGATCCAATGAGTACCTACGACTAGCGTCACTGCCTGCTAGGACCTACCTACGACCTCCAGGGGCGGAAAACCCGGGGGGGGGGGGCCAAGAGGGGACACGTCCCCCCCATGTTTTGAGTGGTGGGGGACACCGCCCCAAGTTTTTGTGATCCGTATTTTAAAATCTCCGCTTTCCGCGAGACAGTGGGGGTGGGACTGATGATCGAGGGCGCGATGATTGGAGGAGGGAGGAGTGGGGGGGGGGGGGGATTGAGGATAGAGTGCGGCGATTGGAGGAGGGAGACATAGAAACATAGAAAATAGGTGCAGGAGTAGGCCATTCGGCCCTTCAAGCCTGCACCACCATTCAATATGATCATGGATGATCATCCAACTCAGTATCCTGTACCTGCTTTCTCTCCATACCCCCTGATCCCTTTAGCCACAAGGGCCACATCTAACTCCCTCTTAAATATAGCCAATGAACTGGCCTCAACTACATTCTGTGGCAGAGAATTCCAGAGATTCACCACTCTCTGTGTAAAAAATGTTTTTCTCATCTCAGTCCTAAAAGATTTCCCCTTTATCCTTAAACTGACCCCTTGTTCTGGACTTCCCCAACATCGGGAACAATCTTCCTGCATCTAGCCTGTCCAACCCCTTAAGAATTTTGTAAGTTTCTATAAGATCCCCCCTCAATCTTCTAAATTCCAACGAATACAAGCCTATGCAGTCTTTCCTCATATGAAAGTCCTGACATCCCAGGAATCAGTCTGGTGAACCTTCTCTGTACTCCCTCTATGGCAAGAATGTCCTTCCTCAGATTAGGAGACCAAAACTGTACGCAATACTCCAGGTGTGGTCTCACCAAGACCCTGTACAACTGCAGTAGAACCTCCCTGCTCCTATACTCAAATCCTTTTGCTATGAATGTGGCACAGACCTGCGCCTCATCCGCAGGCAGGATCGATCCCGGCCGGGTCTCCGGCGCTGTCCCGAGTGCCCACCCCCCCCCCCCCAGGTGGCCAGAGAGTTCGGCAGTCAGACGCGAGCTGTGCCCCCAGCCAGCGCTAAACCCAGCTCACTCTGCCTGTCCCGCCAGGTTAACCTAAGCTCTGTCTGGGCTTGCGGGAAATATGGCCAGCGCGGAGAAGCAGCGCTGGTATCCCGTCAGCCCAGGCAGGGCTGTAGTTAACCCGGCGAGACAGGCAGTGTTGAGCTGCATTAGCGCTGGATTGAGCCTCCGAAGCCTCGCGCATGTGTGTGTGCGCATGCGCACGCGGCTGCCAAAAAATAGTGTTCCCCGTCCCCTCCATGTTTTGATAGCGAGTTCCGCTCTTGTACGACCATGCTGCCAGTATGAGTCAAGGGCAAACTCGGCAGAGGTTGTGAATTAGGTCGTGAAAGTGGGACAGGCCCTTTAGTTTACAGCAGCAATTTGTGAACACTTTTTTAAATTTCAAGCATCATGTTACAATCTGAAGAAGGGTCCCGAATCATCACCCATTCCTTCTCTCCAGAGATGCTGCCTGACCGGCTGAGTTACTCCAGCATTTTGTGTCTATCGCTTTACAATTGTTCTATTATCTATGGCCACAGCAGTTTTCCTCATCTGCCCAGTACCTGCTTGCTGCAGCTCAGACTGATTTGCAGAGCATCTGCTCTCCCAGTTTTATCTTCAGATGCATTACCGATCCTTGTTGTGAAGTGAAAGGATCATATCCTTGTATCTAATCAAGGCACACCCAGACTTACGGTTTAGTGTCTCCATTGAACTAAAGAGCTTTAAAAGTGTTAATGAAAATGAAAACAAAAGCTATAGACGCTTTACATCTGAAATTAAAAACAATGCAAGACACAATCGTTAGTTTAGGCTGCATTTGTGAAAAGAGAAGCAACGTTAATGTTTCAAATCAAAGACTCTTGTCAACATGCGGAAACAAAATAAACCAATTAGTTTTAAGTTGGTGGAGACAAAGGAAATGTCTCTTATTAAGGTGGGCCAGAATTACGATGGTGATACCCTCCAGGTGAAGTTAGTTGATTGATAAATTATTGAGCACAGTTAGTGAGAGAACAAGTAATAGCCAGGTTTAAACTGTGGAGAGTGTTTAGAATATCAGGCAGTCTCATGGTAGAGAAAACTGATAGACATGAGCGAATCAGATTAATTTTTACCAAAAAAAACATGCTTCTTGGGCAAAAGGATACAAAGTGCTGTAGTAACTCAGCGGGTCAGACATCAGCTCAGGAGAATATGGATAATGGGACGTTTTGTGTCGGGACCCTTCTTCAGACTTGCTCCTTGTATCTTCATCGCAGCTTCATGGGCATTTTTATCCTGGTGTTAACTACATTGGATTATGTTGAGGGTTAATTGGGATTTGGTCTTTGTTATCTAATCTTATTTAATTGTCTGGTATTTTAACCAGCACACAATTCACAAATAGAAGCACTGCAGAGAGTGGTAATGCTGCTGGGAGACAAAATAAAATAAATTGCCTAGTGGCACTAACAGTTTGTAAGTGGTAGGAAGGCACTTGTATTATATCTTCATAAATCTTTTGCTGTGTTTAAAATTAAAACTGCCTGAAGAAATTGGAAGGAATAATCATTGTTTCAATGTCACTGACATACACTTCATTTATTTCTTTATCATCTATTGCAGTTTTCAGAGATGCGCATGAATAGCTTGGTATCATTGCCATATCTACCAAATATCTACTGCAGCTCCAATGAATTACATTGTTTCTGATTTAGAAAAACCAATGGTTGAATATTAAACCGTTTGGCATGGGCTGTGAATATTCTGTTTGCTCGCCTAAATATGACCAAAACTCGAATATCATTTCTGAAAATATATAGCTAAGGCTGAAACAGTTTCATTCTTAGTCAGTTCTGAACTCCAGTGCTGTCTGTGTGGAGAGCTGGATATTTGACTCCAGCTCTCTGCACAAATGATTTACGTGGAATGCACAGTAACACTAGATGGTATGGAACACGTCTTGTTATCTCGTAATGAATGTCTTTGTATCTTTAACGCCTGTGAATGGCATGGGCCACTTATGCCTTTCTCATTTTGTGGTTTAAATCCTGGAACTCTCCCCCAAAGCACTGGGAGTACCTTCAACAGAGGGACTGCTACAATTGATGATCGATTGCTCACCAGCAACTTCAAGAACATAATTAGAAATTGGCAATGAATGTCAACCTTGTCAGAAAGGGCTGCACAGTGGCGCAGCGGTAGATTTGCCGACTCACAGCGCCAGAGACCCGGGTTATATCCTGACAACAGGTGCTGCCTGTATGGAGTTTGTACATTCTCCCTGTGACCTGGGTGGGTTTCCTCCGGGTACTCCGGTTTCCTCCCACACTCCAAAGACTTACAGGATTGTAGGTTGACAAAAGTGCTGGAGAAACTCAGCGGGTGTGGCAGCATCTTTGGAGCGAAGGAAATAGGCAACGTTTCGGGCTGAAACGTTGCCTATTTCCTTCGCTCCATAGATGCTGGCACACCCGCTGAGTTTCTCCAGCACTTTTGTCTACCTTCGATTTTTCAGCATCTGCAGTTCCTTCTTAAACAGGATTGTAGGTTAATTAGTTTGGTTATAAATGTAAATTATCCCTAGTGTGTGTAGGATAGTGTTAATGTGCGGGAATCGCTGGTTGGCGCGGAATCGGTGGGCCAAATGGCCTGTTTCCGCGCTGTATCTCTAAACTAAACAAAATACACGCTTTAGAGGTATTGGTTTGCATATGCAATGATGCTGGGGCAGTGTTGACCTGCTTGCTTACTGACACATGTTTATCATGTGGGGGTCTACCTGGATAGCACAGGTATTGCTGAATTTTGGGTGGTTGCTCAGCTCATACAGGTAATGAAATCCTTACAGTTGCAGTTAGATTGTGCTTATAATGAAGTTGAGATAGCTGGTACTTTAATCTTGGTTTCTGACACATGCATGCGCCCCTCATTTTATTTACATCCTAGAGAAAGAGAGCCCAAAGTCTTTGGGGTAGATACCTCGTTACTGCAAACAGTGACTGAGGAGCTGGTTGTTACTTTAAGATTGCATATCGAGTACATTTCATTCGGATATATTTTGGTGATATACTATGGAATAAATTATTTTAAGCAGTTGTTTTTCATCTATCAGTGCCCTGATGGATAAAATCCACTAGGAACATGTCCTGAGCAACTGCGAACCCTTTTTGTTGAATAGAACGAGAACGAGCCATGTTTATGGGCAAAATGAATTATCTCGAATGTGGTTTCTGTTTTTTACATTGCAAACAGAATTGAGGTGAATGGTACATCACAGTAATGACTCACATGTATGGATCACATTGCATCAAGCTGGGTAAATAATTTCAACTAGCAACGCAAAATCAATCTAAACGTAAATAAATTATCTAATCAGAAACAAACTCATCTGGGTTAAAACAAAATTAAAGAAAACAGAATATCACTGGGGTCACCAAGTCAGGGATATCCAAAACTGGAGACACGCATATTTGATTTATTTAAATATATGAAAATATGATTAGGAATTTATACAAAACAAAATGACGTTGACCAAATGAGTTTTTCTGCATTCCTCTCATTTTGCTTTCTTTATCGGCTCATGATGCTTTTGCTAATTAGATTAAATGATTCGGTTGGTTATTAATGTTTAAAAAATACAAAAAAATATTGTGAACACGCTGCACAAATATTAAATGATTTTAAAATGATAACAATTTAATTTGACAGAAGTGGCCATTAAGTGTTTTTCTCTATGTCTGGTACGCAACACATGTATTCAACCCCATTAACCATTCCTCAGCCCACTTGACCAACTAATCAAGATCCCATCACGTATAAAAATAAGGTTGCCATGATATGCAACTAATTGAAGCAACTTATTTGTTAGCAGGGCACTTATCATGTATTTTTAATCAAATATGGTCTAAATGAAGTTCAAATGTTTGAAGTGTGTAGTTCTCAATGACCAGCACATGCACTTTATCTTCTGCTTTTATATTCTAGCCACACTAAACAATTGTTTCTGTTAAAAAAAATACAGTTTACACATTTTTAATGGGAACTATCAAGTACTGCAGTGACAATGCTTTGACAGTAATATCAAGGCACATGCACCATACTGTTCTACCTTAATTTTATTGAATCAAGGCATTGAGAACAGAATGAAATTAAGTGTTCTCATTCAACTCCAGCCTGGTTATAAGCAGAACAGGGGCCCTCTGTTATTGATGGGGATTTTCTTCAGAAAACTCTTTGAATTTACAATTGGGTTTGTGTTAGAACAGTACTTCTCAGTGTAATGCTAGCAGTGAAATGTCGGGATATAATACTAAAATAGGACAGGCTCCTGGGGGTTTATTATTGGAGGCTGCAAAAAAATATTCAATTTTCTTAGTAATGGGCTGTTTCCTTTTCCAATCTGAAAGTACTCCTATGATTTCAGTGATTATCTCTGTTGAATCATCAAACCTGTAACTTCTAACAATTATTTTCCAAAGATGTATTTGAAAATTGTCTTCATGCTTCAGTGCTCCAGCATTAAAATGCTTTCCATAGTAACTTCAACATGTTTAAAAACAAATTGTGATGTCACATTTTCAGTCACTTTTTTCCCAGCAATGATTGCTGTCTATTATCTCTGGGGTTATGACTAATTATTTCCTACTGCTTCCCCAACTGAGAAGATGGAAATGAGATTCATAACGAACATGGGGTTTGATCAATTTGAAAATCACCCAATAAGCCTTGATTAGCCAGCAGATTTTGGTCATTACGAAACTATAACTTCAATGTGCCAGGTGATGTAGGAAAATTGTAGCTATTTGCTTCCCTTTTGAACCACTTGCTTCAAGCACACTCATTCTAAATAGTTGGTAGTGAAAAACTAACCAAATGGTAATGCCACAAAGATTGGATGTATAAATACATTTATTATCCAATTACAATTATGTAAAAGTTACTTTCACCTATAAAAATGGGTTTCTGATAAGGCAAGTGTGAGTGGTTCCTGCACGTGTGTTATATCAAAGTTGAATTACTGTTAAACGTAGGAAAGTGATTGTCAGGAGAGTTTATTGAATTGACTCAACACATTGTCTCCTCATTGAAAGTGATCTGTGTACCAGCTCCACTGTTTGTGGCTTTGTTGCTTACATTTGAAATGTAAATATTGTTAAAATGCAAGTTGCATGTCCAATTTGTCAGACAAATTGAACGCACAACTTTCATTTTGGCAATATTAATTTAACTATATTAACATGTCTGGCTGTATTTTCTAATGCTCTCAAAAGTTTTCATGTGCTGTTGATAAATTTGATAAGCTTGGATGAGTTTAGTCGCTAGGTTAGTGGCAACAGTGTAATTGCTAACCGTGGTATTTTGATACATTGAAAGGTGTTACATAAATACAGGTTTCCAAGTAAAACATAAAATATAAAGTATCATTGAATAAGCGAGTTCGGTATTCCGACTGTGTATACCCAGCTCATAGGCCACAGACGAAAAACACTCGGCAGCCGTGCCGCGGCATGCACACAGACCTGCGCCTCATCCACAGCCAGGATCGATCCCGGGTCTCCGGCGCCGCAATCGATGCTGAACCGCCACTGGACCATCCCCGTGCCCCCCCCCCCCCCCGTCCGTCCGGGGGCAGCCAGAGACGTCGGGAGTCAGACAGGAACAGCGCCCCCAGGCCCACAGCCAGCGTGGAGAAGCAGCGCTAAATCCAGCTCAACTCACCGGGTTTACCTACCAGCCCTGCCTGGACTTAAGGGAACGACGGCCCAGGATTACAGCCAGCGCGGAGAAGAAGCGTTAACTCCACGGCACCAGGCTGGTGTCCCATAAGTCCAGGCAGGGCTGGTAGGTTAACCCGGCGAGACAGGCAGAGTTGAGCTGGATTTAGTGCTGCTTCTCCATGCTGGCTGTGGGCCTGGGGGCACCGCTCCCGACATCTCTGGGGGTGGGATGGTCCAGTGGCGGTTCGGCAGCGATTGCGGCGCCGGAGACCCGGGTTTGATCTTGGCTGCAGATGAGGCACAGGTCTGTGTCCATGCCGCAGCACGGCTGCCGAGAGTTTTTATCGCTTGTAACCTATGACAAATCCCATGATTCCTTGCATTTTTCGGAATACCGAACTCGCTTATTGAATCACTGAATTATTGATTAGATGGACAGAATTTGTCTAAAGTGTGTTTATTCCTCAGACATTCCACAAAAGCTTAAACATGTTATCAAGTTTGATGAGATTTCTATTATAGAGCTAGCTTTTGAAAGTAGCTCTGTGGAGATCTATTGTCAATGGCTAATGTAAAAAATCTAATTATGTTATGACACAGAGTGCAGTGTTCTATAATTATGTGGACAGGATATCTTATTTCTTGAATGCACATGGAAGGTTAAGTTGCAATTAAATTGGAAACATTTTACAATTACAGTAATTTTTGACTGTTGCACAACCAGCCATTTCATTTAATTGTTCTTGCAAATGTTGAAGATTTTGTTTAAATTTGGAGAGGTCTCAAAAGAGATTTATTTTTCCTGTTCCACATTCCATTGTATTCTATTTAAAGTCAAAGTAAACAGTGACAATGATTTTTTTTCAGTTCTTGAGTTCCATGTGAAGATTTTAACACATTTATTTAGTTCAGTAAGCTGGAGTTAAAGCCAAGAGTGGAAAATGATGATCGTTCTCAAACTTGTTTAAAAATAACTATTCAGTAAGAATTTGGATAATTATTTTTTTACAATAGGGATGCAATCTAAATGACTTGTGGGAGCCCCTAAGCATGTGTGCTGTACTCTTTCACTTATATATAAATGACTTGGATGAAGGAATAAAGAAACTTCTGTTTAACTTAACCAACCACATTTAATTAGATGACTCAGTAAGTAGTTTAGATAGGAGCAGAAGGTTAGATTAAGGAAGTGAGCAATCGTGGTTATCGTGGTATGGTGACCACACATTTCACTGTACCAATTGGTACATGTGACCAATAAATGTACCTTGTATCTTATCGTTTGCGACTTGCAAAAGATGGATCAGAGTATTTCTTAACTGGAGACTTGTTGAACCTTTGCTGAAATTCAATATATTTTTCTTCAAATTTAGAAAGTGACCTGTATACCTAATTAATATTCTGTCTAGCTGTAACATATTTTTCACCACTTTTGTATTCCACCTGAGATTAAAGGTTTAAGGTTAATAATCTGTAAACCTTTGTAATCACGTTGGATAGTATACTTGGTCATTGTTCCCAGCTTCCATTCTTTTCCCTCGGTAAGTGCCTGCCATATCGTCTTCACCAGTACCACAAAGGTTGCTGATCTTTATACACGTGCAGAACAGGATGCGGTGGTATCTGTTTCCCACCCAGTGCATCTTTCATTGTCACTGGATGTCCCAAAGCTCATGAAGCATTGTTGTAGACACTGTTGTGTGAAATATATCAAACTGTTTGCGTACAGTGACCCTGACTAAGGGAAAAAAAATATTTTCAATCAATTCATAATTAACTGAATTATAAAATGAGTACACGGGTACTCTGTTCATCTCATGATAACAGAAAATCAAAAATCTGCACATCTGGAAGTCCTGAAATTAAAACAAAATACTAGACACCCTTTTGTCTCCTTATCATCTCTAGCCTTTGTGCATCCATCTGCCACTTAAAACCCCATTCACTTATCACTTGCCAGCTTGTCCCACTTCCCTCTTTTCCAGCTTTCTCCCACACCCGCACCACAATCAGTCGGAAGAGGAGTCCTGACCTGAAACGGGGCCCATCCATGTCGTCCTGAGATGCTGCCTGATCTGCTGATTTAGTCTTAACACTTTGTGTGTTTTACTCCAGGTTAGGCTGAGCAGTTAACTTTCAGTTTGAATACTTGATGAAGGTGTAATTTCCTCCTCGAATTCTAGCCACAACATGTATTGCCCATAACTCATTCTTACATAAAGTTAGATTTGGCCTTGGTGATCTGAGCACCAGATGCATTCAAAATAATGTGAGTGAATTGAGCAATAAACCACACTTCTTGTCTTTTTCTCAAATTCGGTGCACAGGGATACTGATGTGATGCAGGTCCATTGTTTGCTGATGTTGGCATTCCTGGATGTTGTACACTATTTATACGCAAGTGTTACAACACTTGGACCTATCTCCAGGGTGAAGTAGAAAAATCGCACATGCATTCAAAATAGAAACATAAGGCTCCTCTAAAAATTGATGGGCCATTCTATTTTTGTTCCAGACATATTTCTGTTTTTTCTACTGAAACAACACCAGATGCAGTTAAGAGAATGCAATAACTTTTAAAACCAAGACAATGTTTTCTTTTAACATTTCTGCTGTACAATAGTTGGTTAATACTTGGATTCCTTCAAGATATATAAATTATACCAGGCAATTGAAAATAGTTTCCACCAGCATTCAGTTATTGCGAGCCATGATGGTGATTTACTGCTTTAATAAGGCTTATCTTTTTATACATCACCTTGTCACGTTGAAATATTACCTTTGAAGCAGTCACCGTTGTTAACTAAGTACAAAGCTCTTTATCTACTTCAATTGAAGGGCAAAGAGTACAAGGGAAAATTCTATAATTAGGATGTGAATGGAATAATGTGTTGAAATGTGGCATGATCAGTTGTCATCACGATGCCGACTGAATGAAATGCTGGAAGGTCAGCAGGGATGAATAAGCTACTCTGGTGTGGAGACAGCTAGTGTGTTCAGTTTTCTTATATAAATTTGCAAGTGCTGACACCTCATTGCAATGTAACAAGGTAATTATTTTTTTTGTGTACGGTTCTGCATGTTTTGCATCTGTAGTTGAGTCCAGAGGTCTTGCATTAATACTTTCCACCGTTGATATACTTTTGTCCGTGTCTATTTTCTCCACTTTGCTAATTAAGAAGTTAAGATACTGAATGGATTAATTGTTTCCACAATTTCCATCCTTGTTTACCCTCATACAAGTATGTTGTGATCGTTGACTATATTCTCAGTTCTCCAGATAGTTTAGTTGCCGAGAAAAACGCAGCATGTATTTGTTAAATAAAATCTTGTCTTATTCACTTGATGAAGCAGCAGAGGGTTTTTTGAGGGAAATGCAGTTGTAGTATAAGTGGATTTCCAACTGACATTTATAAATAGACATTTATAAATAAATATATCTTATAATTTAAGATATAAAAAACTTTTCTTCAGGAGTGAAGGCCATGGAACAAATGGAACAAAAGAGAATTAGCAGGAAACAGTGGTAGTGAGTGTTTTTAGATGCAAAGGATTTTTTTTCTTTTTTCGCACTATTATTCTTTATGGGGATTATTTGTTTATTGATTTCTAGGTTCATTATGTGTTATCTATGCGTATTGTGTTTACAGGCCTGTTATGCTGCTGCAATTAAGAATTTCATTGTTCTGCTGTTGGTATATATATGGCATTTAAACACTCTTGACTCTTGAAGTGGAGAGTTCTCTTGGGATTAGTACCAGGGCAACTCCTTTTCCTTATGTACAGGAAGGCCTGGGAGACCTGACTTGCAGAAATCGTACTTTTCACAACATCTCCCATGTGAACAATATGTTTGCCTGCTGTTCATCTTTTTGAAAAATAAATCTTTGCAGCTTACAAAGGACACTGAGCATCTTGTTCTCCCAAAACAGAACCAGAGTGATTACTTCCCTCATCAATAATCCCATACGGTGTAAAGAACGTAGTAATTGTGTGCATTGAAATTTGACAATCTGTTAAGCCCATACCGTTGTAGCCCACTTCAATAAGAGAAATGGAAATATGACTATTCCCTAACAAAATAATTAATTTCTTGTCCAGATCAAACGATAATCAAAAACATAGAAGTAGTCGATAATCCAACTTCAACCATACAATTACAGAGCGTATTTTAAAACCAGCACTCAGTGAGTCAATTGATAACCATTAACATTATACTTCAAACAAAATTTGCTGCCCAAGGTAGTCAGTCCATACATCAGAATATCTACACCAGTCTTGATTTTGGGAGAAATTGTTTGTTTCTGAACAATGGAAAATTATATTCACTGTCAGTTTTCTGGAATAGAATCCATACCTGCCACGGGGACTGCCTACATGTTAATGCTTTAGACGTGTGCATGGAGCATGAAATATTCCAATCCATAGGCATAATGATGGTGAGCAGGGCAATGCAAGTAAAATGGGCAGTTAGCCGGCCAGTGCAATTTTATCTTTGGAAATTGTGAAGGGTAATATTTTGGAAGAAAGAATCAGAAGCAGCAATATAACTGAGAGGCACAACTCAAAAGCGTGGACAAGAGGAAAGTGAGTGGAGAAATATATGCATAGATAATGAAGGTGGCGAGAGAAAATGGTTTAAAAATACACCCAATTTTTTAATTTTTTAAAAAGTTGTATAGAAAGAGTGGACTGAGAAAATCTGTTTCCATTGTGAGACGGGTCAGGAACTATGGTCAATGGTGCTTTTATTTCACATGTGTGAAATGCAAACGCACACTGAAATTATTCTACAAACAGTTCAGTAGTGTATTGCCATGCCCAAGCACATCCCCGATCAGCAAGTGTACTGAATTAGTCCACCGACCCTGCAAGCAAGTGGCAGTGTGTTTTGGTGCCCGGTTCAAAGTCCAGTCCGCGCTCTAGTTGTTATGAGCATTGCTTGTTCCAGACAAGTCCCAGGCTCGTGCAGGCCTCCAGCCATTACCTTCGTTGGACATCTGTATCGTGATTGTCAAAAGAACCAAAAGTCACACGTGTAGGAAGGAATCTGAAGAAGGGTCTGACCCGAAATGTCACCTTATCTCCAGAGAAGCTGCCTGTTCCAAAAATCACAAGAGTTTTTTCTAACACACACAGTGGGCAGTTAGCATTTGTAATACAATGCCAGGGTTTGTAATGGAGGCAGAATTGGAAGAACTGGATGGGTATCAGAGAGGAAAGGATATGTAGGGCCACTGGACAGGAATAGGGTCCAGCTGGAAGCTCCAGTTCACAAGTTATAGGAGTAGAATTAGGCCATTTGGCCCATCGCGTCTACTCCGGCATTCAATCATGTCTGATCTCTGCCTCCTAGTCCCATTTTCCTGCCTTGTCCACATAACCCTAGACTCCTGTTCTAATCAAGAATTTAGCAAAGAGCCAGTGTGGGATTAATAGCTTCATGGCCTCCTACCATATCTTAACCATTCTGGGACGAGGCAGTGGGCGCTGAAGGTCTTGCTGGGAACGTGCATTTGCAAAATTGGCCCTAGTCCATGTTTAACCATTTGGACAAGGAAGACATAATCTCGTCATGGGAAGATCACGGTTGAAATAACAAATCATCATACAATGGTTCGATGTTGTTTGGCAGTGGCTTTTGATAATGCAGATTTCTTGTTGGACGCTTTGTTTTACTGTTTATTGGTGATTATAGTCCACCTTTGCAACATATCTCCAGTATAATATTTAATTGCATTGATTTAGTCACTGCATTGTATTTTAACTCTTATTTTGGCAAAGTGAAGTATAATTGTTGTAAGGTTTGTAAAATAATCTATCTTAATTTAAATGATTTCAGTAGATTGGAAAGCAGCAAATTGAGTAAGGGGAAAGGGATTCAACCCAGCGCAACTTTTGAGCTCCTGCTCCTGCTCAAAAGTTAACTTCTCACACCTTGGTGGGATATAAATTTGTTTTTCCAAATGAATAGTTCAGGAGTCTGGACTTTAGTCGAGCAAGTTAACCACTATACCTACTTTTGTTTGTTTCAGCATTCAATATCATCGATCAGATTGAAACTGTCTTGATCACTGCTCTGATATGGCTATCTAAAATTTAAACATTAAGCTGACTTGTGGCTATGCAGTTGATTGTTACTGGGCTCTTTTAGCTGCTACCAGTTGCTACATTTCAAGCTTTGACCTATTTGTGTCACCTATGATTAGCTGAGTGCATGAAAAGGGAATGTGATGAAATGCTACAGAAATCTATTCTTTAAACTATGACTTGCAGCACCAAGGGCAGTAAATGAACAAGATATTAAGGATGGTTTAAAGGATAGAATGAGGAGATCATCATTTTTCAGTTAGATAGACACAAAATGCTGGAATAACTCAGCGAGACAGGCAGCATCTCTGGAGAGAAGGAATGGGAGACGTTTCGGGTCGAGACTCTTCTTCAGACTTTTGAGCCAACATCATTTTTGAGTTAATGGATTGTTACTATGAGGGTGCTGCCGTGCTTAGCCATCAGCTATTTACTGTGACAATGTAAATATACAATGTAAATACCATGCTATTTACTATGACAAAGATAATGCAATGTCCTCAATTTAAAAAAAATTGCTATAGTCTGAACTACTAATCACTGACGTTGGTGAGCTCAAAGTGGAATCTCTCTGATATTCAGTTGGCCACTCTAGCCTTTATTTTCAAAACCTCTAATTTAGCTGCATAGGCATTCTCATGGTTATGTTAACCTTTTCCCTTTGCTCCATTGCTAATCAGAACATCCAATATTTCTGATCAGAAATGGTTTTGTTAGCTGCCAGCTTCCATATAACCATATAACCATTGCAGCACGGAAACAGGCCATCTCGGTCCTTCAAGTCCGTGCCGAACACTTTTCTTCTTTTTTTTCCCTTCTTCTTTCTTCCCCCTAGTCCCATCTCCCTGCACTCAGACCATAACCCTCCATTCCTTTCCCATCCATATACCCATCCAATCTATTTTTAAAGGATAAAATCGAACCTGCCTCCACCACTTCCACTGGAAGCTCATTCCACACAGCTACCACTCTCTGAGTAAAGAAGTTCCCCCTAATGTTACCCCTAAACTTCTGTCACTTAATTCTCAAGTCATGTCCCCTTGTTTGAATCTTCCCTACTCTCAATGGGAAAAGCTTATCCACGTCAACTCTGTCTAACCCGCTCATCATTATAAAGACCTCTATCAAGTCCCCCCCGTAACCTTCTGCGCTCCAAAGAATAAAGACCTAACTTGTTCAACCTTTCTCTGTAACTTAGTTGCTGAAACCCAGGCAACATTCTAGTAAATCTCCTCTGTACTCTCTCTATTTTGTTGACATCCTTCCTATTAACTTTTAATGAGAGCATTAAACAGATGTGGTATGTAGTTAATATTTACTCTTCCTACTACCACTTGATAACGATTCAGACTGTTTTCCATTTGCATCATGTTTTTTGGGGGCAGTTTCACTGATCAAATAGTTTGAGTCAAAAGCTAGGAACTGCAGATGCTGGTTTATAAAATAAGATCCAAAGTGCTGGAGTAACTCAGAGGGTCAGGCAGCACTCTGGAGAACATGGATAGGTGACGTTTTGGGTCAGAACCTTCCTTCAGTCTGATGAAGGATCCTGACCTGAAACGTCACCTATCCAGATTCTCCAGAGATACTCCCTGACCTGCTGGGTTACTCCAGCACTTTGTGTTTTTTTGTTTTATGGATAAGCTCTTGTAGGTTAGCATTTAATTCCACATAATTGTTCATTATTAATACAAGATCAAGGGGAATTTGCATTGTATTACACTATATTTCCTGTAAGATAGTATGTCAGTCCTGTTCTCAAACCACTTTTTGATTGTTGTAGAGATTAATACACAAGTAGATTCAGTTGAGCTGCTACGTTGGAACAATATAGCGTGAGCATACAGTTATGTGTGAACTGAATGTGCACAATCAATGTGTATGATCCCATTGGACAGGAGATTGAGTGTTGTGTCACTGACTGCAACAAGTAGTTAGAGCCAAAGAGTGATACAGTGTGGAAACAGGGCCTTTTGCCCAACTTGCCCACACCGACCAACATGTCCCAGCTACACTAGTCCCACCTGCTTGCATTTGGTTCAAATCCCTCCAAACCTGTCCTATCCACGTAGCTGTCTAACTGTTACTTAAATGTTGGAATAATCCCTGCCTCAACTACCTCCTCTGGCAGCACCCACCACACTTTGTGTGAAAACGTTACCCCTCCGATTCCTATTCAATCTTTTCCCTTTCACCTTAAACCGATGTGCTCTTTGCAACATGCTTAACATAGTTAGTGTTCTGCCTGGCAAGTAAACCACTTTCTCATTGGAGAAGCATATTCCATGTTTTAATGCTTTTGTGAAAACATTACAAGCACTTGAATTATTAGGGAGTTCATATATTCTTTTTGGAATAGATTCTGGGAGCAACAAGCTATTTTAATGAAAGATCATCTATTTTATTTGAAAGGTCTTCATGTGAGAAGTTGAACGTGGATAATTGAATTTTAGTTCAAAGTCCATGAATAAAAATGAGCAATTAAAGGTGTGATTTAATCAGTGGAAGACTGTTCACATCTCCTTAATTTACATAGACTGAAGATTTAAATCTTGCGCTAATCCGAGGTACTGATGTCTGACTGCACCTTGATGCCTCCAAATGTTTCCTGTTAATGGTTCACCAAACAGCGATTAAGTATTTTATATTCTATCAATCAGCCATTGTATAGAAGTAGTCATTTGAATAGTTTAGTTTAGTTTAGAGATACAGTACAGAAACAGGCCCTTCGGCCCACTGAGTCCGTGCCGACCAGCGATCCCCGCACATTAACACTATCTGCACACACTAGGGACAATTTTAAATTTATACCAAGCCAATTAACCTACATACCTGTACGTCTTTGGAGTGTGGGAGGAAACCGAAGATCTCGGAGAAAACCCACGCGGTCATGGGGAGAACAAATAAACTCCGTACAGACAGCACCAGTGGTCAGGGTTGAACCCGGGACTCCAGTGCTGCAAGCGCTGTAAGGCAGCAACTCTACCGCTGCCCCAACGTGCCGCTTAAAAAATTTAAAAAAATTAAAAATAACAATCCCAATGATTAGAAAAATCAGATTATTTTTTCCGACCAATTTAATACTCCTTGCCTGCAATAAATGTGAACCGTTACAGAGGCTGCTTTTTGCTTTTGGCATGCTGTATGTGACTTTTAAAATATACATGGACTATTATCTAATCCCCTTGTTAGTAAATTGGTAACCAGGGTACAGGTGAGGCATTAAATAGACAAAGGACATAAAGTGATGGAGTAACCCAGTGGGTCAGGCGGCATCTCTGGAGAACATGCATAGGGTACGTTTTGGGTTGAAGCCCTTCTGGGTTGATTGTGGCGCTGGAAGAGAGGATGGGCAGGACAAAGCCAGGAGAGTGATAGGTGGATACCAGTGGCAAGGGTTTTGATAGGCAGACGGCTGGACAAAGGCCAGAGATGAAAGACAGGTGTGAGTTAAAAATAGTAGAATTGTGAAGTCAGAGGAAGGAATGTAGATGGAGGGCAGGAAGAGAGGAGAAATGGGTGCAAGTCCAGGTTGGGCACAGGGAAGTGAGGGGTGGAGAAAGGAGGGGGGTGGGAGAAGGGGGGTTTATGTTAGACATTAAACAAAATGTGTTTGTATTAATGTGAAAGTAAACAATAATGTTACTCAAGAAAAAATTGAGAGCCTTGATCTGATTGCACTTACTCCAGGGTTGTCATTTCACAGCTTCCTCGCAGCGTAGCAAATGAAATAAAAATTCAGTTAACAGAAGCAAAAACTAAAATAAAAAGGAAAGATGAGGGAGAAGATGCTGTCGCCCGTGAAGTTGTTTAGGTGGTGTGATTAGTCATAGCATTGAACCTAATAGATGGTCACTAGATGAACTATTTCGCAGTCAAACCTATGCATCATGGGTTCTGCTAGACTTGTTTTGCAAGAAGCATTTGCCTGGAGCAGAAGTTTCAAACTTTTATACAGGCGTTCCACTTCAACAAGTAGTTCAGCCACGCGATTCAATGATAAGTTCTGTCTGCAGGCTGGAGTTCATTTAGAGGAGTGTTACCATCCTGCAATCTGCACAAGGGCCAGACACCTCAAAATGTAGCAGTGTTTGAAACAAAATTGTGGCACATAAAGAAGGCGAGCAAATAACCACGAGCATTGATGGAAGGCCCGACGTGCCTGGTGTTCCAGCGATAAATGTGCTCTACAATCTGCAGCCAGAGCTGATATTGGGAGGAATGCTGTAATGACATGGAAACTGTGCTTTTATGCAAATCTCTCCTGTAGCATTGCTTGTAAATACTTCAAATGTTGTTTTCCAAAGCACAGAGGTTGATATCTCTTGACTTAATTCTCTTAAAAACAGAAATATAATGATTTATGTCAACCTTGCCCAGTGTTGAAGGTTGTACCACAATGTTGTTGGTGAAGGTTGTACCACAGTGTTGTTGGTGAAGGTTCTACCACAGTGTTGGTGGTGAAGGTTCTACCACAGTGTTGGTGGTGAAGGTTCTACCACAGTGTTGGTGGTGGGGGGAGTTCTGAGAGTTGGACCTCGCAAGAGGACTGGCCTTTGTATGTTCTAAGTCAAAATATCCTGCCATTTGGAGCATTAGTGTTTCACTTGCCAGCTCATCTTATCCTCAGGGGTGGAGGGCACAGGTGTCTTTCAGCTTCTTGCATGATTTTCAAGTGTCTTTGTAGACATGAGAAAATGTGGTGGTTAGTAAACAAATTCCCCCTTGAAGTAGCTTACTGTGAATATGGGCAACCCATCTGCTGCATTTAATATCAGTGACATTTTGTCAGAAAAATACTTCAAGCATAAAAATAGAATGGCAAATGCTCAGTCATTATTTTTTTGCTCCCTGATGCTTATGACCATATGATTTGATGAAGGTGGGTGTTTTTTACATTTTTATTTCTCAATCACAGTTGGAATCTCGATGGCAAGGATCAGAGCATCAGGTGTGGGAGTAGAGAGCAGGATGACTGTTGTCATGTTGTTATCTCTGGCACATGCTCTGCCTCTCAGCCAGACATTCTTTCTTTAGCCTTCTGTCGAAAACATTTCTTCATGAAGGAAGAGTTTGAATATGAATGGCAAAATTAATTCTTGCATTTTTTTCCTGGGTCAGACTTGAATCACTGAAGATCTGCAAAACCTCGTGGAAATTGCATGAATCTTATTTACCCCAGTTTTCTATGGTTTCTTTGAAGCTAGAGTCACACAGCACAGAAACAGGCCCAATTTGTCCAAGATGCCTCTTTTTTATCCAGGTACCTGCCCAAATTTCTTTCAGATGTTGTACTTTTAAATGTACTTTTATAGTGCCCTCCATAATGTTTGGAACAAAGACTCATCATTTATTTATTTGCCTCTGTGCTCCACACTTTGAGATTTGTAATAGAAAAAAAAATCACATGTGGTTAAAGTGTACATTGTCAGATTTTATTAAAGGGTATTTTTACATTTTGGTTTCACCATGTAGAAATTACAGCTGTGTTTATACATAGTCCACCCATTACAGGGCACCATAATGTTTATAATACATGGCTTCACAGGTGTTTGTAAATGCCTCCTTAATGCAGGTATAAGAGAGCTCACAGCACCTAGTCTTTCCTCCAGTCTTTCCATCACCGTTCGAAACTTTTATTGCTGTTTATCAACATGAGGACCAAAGTTGTGCCAATGAAAGTCAAATAAGCCATTATGAGACTGAGAAACAAGAATAAAACTGTTAGAGACATCAGCCAAATCTTAGGCTTACCTAAATCAACTGTTTGGAACATCATTAAGAAGAAAGAGAGCACTGGTGAGCTTACTAATCGCAAAGAGACTGGCAGGCCAAGGAAGACCATCACAGCTGATGACAGAAGAATTCTCTCTATAATAAAGAAAAATCCCCAAACACCTGTCCGACAGATCAGAAACACTCTTCAGGAGTCAGGTGTGGATTTGTCAATGACCACTGTCCGCAGAAGACTTCATGAACAGAAATACAGAGGCTACACTGCAAGATGCAAACTACTGGTTAGCCGCAAAGATAGGATGGCCAGGTTACAGTTTGGCAAGAAGTACTTAAAAGAGCAACCACAGTTCTGGAAAAAGGTCTTGCGGACAGATGAGATGAAGATTAACATATCAGAGTGATGGCAAGAGCAAAGTATGGAAGAGAGAAGGAACTGCCCAAGATCCATAGAATACCACCTCATCTGTGAAACATGGTGGTGGGGTGTTATGGCCTGGGCATGTATGGCTGCTGAAGGCACTGGTTCACTTATCTTCGTTGATGATACAACTGCGGATGGTAGTAGCATAATGAATTCTGAAGTGTAGACACATCCTAATGAGGGCGGTTCATTCTACAGCACGATAATGATCCCAAACATACGGCTAAAGCAACAAATGAGTTTTTCAAAGCTAAAAAATGGTAAATTCTTGAGTGGCCAAGTCAATCACCCGATCTGAAACCAATTGAGCATGCCTTTTATATGCTGAAGAGAAAACTGAAGGGGACTAGCCCCCAAAACAAGCATAAGCTAAAGATGGCTGCAATACAGGCCTGGCAGAGCATCACCAGAGAAGACATCCAGCAACTGGTGATGTCCATGAATTGCAGACTTCAAGCAGTCATTGCATGCAAAGGATATGCAACAAAATACTAAACATGACTACTTTCATTTACATGACATTGCTGTGTCCCAAACATTATGGTGCCCCGAATTGCGTGGACTATGTATAAACACTGCTTTAATTTCTGCATGGTGAAACCAAAATGTATAAAAATGGCCTTTATTAATATCTGACAATGTGCACTTTAACCACATGTGATTTTTTCTATTACAGATCTCAAATTGTGGAGTACAGAGGCAAATAAATAAATGATGGGTCTTTGTCCCAAACATTATGGAGGGCACTGTAGCTACCTATAACAGCTAGGCTACTGAGAACCAGCAAGTAAGTTTAACAGATACACAATAGATTGCAGATCATGGGAATCTGAGCAAAATAAGCAGTGCTGGAGGAACTCAGCGGGTCAAGCAGCATCTGTGGAGAGAAATAGATAGCCGACATTACGGATTGGGGCCGTTCCTCAAACATGTTAGTTTGAAGAAGGGCCCTGTCCAGAAACATTGTCAGTTCATTTCCCTTCAAAGCTGCTCTCTGACCCGCTGAATTCCTCCAGATATAGGTGCAAGTCCAGAGGGGAGGGTGAGTGATTGGGAAAGAAGACGGGGGTTATATGGGCAGGAGAGGGGAAGGGTTATGTAGTTACCTAAAATTGGAGAATTTAATGTTCATACTGTTGAGTTGTAAGTTACTCAAGTGGAATATGAGGAGCTGTTCTTCCAGTGTACATGTGCCGTCACTCTGGCAATGGAGGAGGCGCAGGTCAGAATGGGAAGAGAAGTTAAAATGGTTAGCAACCGCGAGTTCCAGCAGGTCTTGTCGTAAGTGTTCCTATAATTTGGGACTATAATTTAAAAGAGCTGAGGAAAAAGGCGGGCTTCTCAGAATACCCTCCAGTAACTTTCCAACTACAGATGTTAAGCTCATCGGCTTATAGTTCCTAGCATTTTCCCTGCAGCCCTTCTTGAAAAGAGGCACAACATTTGCCACCCTCCAGTCTTCCGGCACCTCTCCAGTATTTAGGGACGACTCGTAAATATCAAATGGGGCTCCCGCAATTTCCCTGTCCTTGTGGTAAAGTTGGTTCCAAAGTGTCTTTAGGTGGCAAGTTGCTGGGTTTTGAGGCTGTGATCACAAAGAAACTGAACATGTATTAACGTGCAGAGCCAAGGAACTGCAGATGCTGGTTTACAAAAATAGACAAAGTTCTGGTGTAACATGGTGTCATGGAATTTAGATGTGCTGTCAAAATTATGTTGGTTCCAGCAGGGTGGTATGTGGCTCGCACGCCATGTAATCATGGGTGGGGCACTGGAGAAAGCAAAGAATGCTGCCAGTGTGATCATTTGCTGAAGAATGTTGTGTTTAAGGCTCTGGCCTAATGAAATCTGAAAGCTGTATCCTAGTGCTGAGATGCCAGAATGTGTGGAAAAACAGTGATTGAAGGATTGTTATTTGTGGACTTGCATAGTAAGCTTAATTAACATTGTGCTCGATTTTGTTTGATTGTAGAATAAATTGTTCACAAGTTCCAGGAGTAGAATTAGGCCATTCGGCCCATCGAGTCTCCTCCGCCATTCAATTATGGCTGATCTCTGACTCCCAAACCCATTTTCCTGCCTTCTCCACATAACCCTTGACATCCAATCTAATCAAGAATTTGTCTATCTCCGACAGACTTGGCCTCCACAGCCCCCAGTGGCAATGAGTTCCACAGATTAACTACCCTTTGACTAAAGAAGTTCCTCCTCACCTCCTTTCTAAACGAGCGTCCTTTAATTTTGAGGCTATGACCTCTGGTCCTGGATTCTCCCACCAGTGGAAACATCCTCTCCACATCCACTCTATCTTGCAGTATATTGCAAATAGTATATTTGTGTATTTGTGCCTTCTGCTTATACTGATTCAAATGCTTCCTAATATATTTAATGACTTTGACTTGCTTTAAAATCAATTTTCAAATGTGAATCTACAAACATTGGGAATTCAGTAATTTATTGAGTTTCTGTTTGTAAACCAACATATTGAATTTATAATGTGCCTGGTTTTGTGTTCTATGTTTATTGACATGACTTACAACTTCTTGGCAGCTGCCTGCATGTTTATCCAGTCAATATTTTTAGAGTTTGAAAGCAAATTGCTTATCCAAAGGAAAGAAGAGCACCATCTCATGACATGTTAATCAATATACAAGTGTGTAATATCTATTTTTATCAATCTGATAAATGTAACCAACGTTCTTAATTGTCTTTCCTTCTTTTGATTTTCCTCAGATTAATTCCCTGTAATTGAAACCTACTGTTGCTGCTTTTTGTTTGGAAATGGCTTTCCAGTCCTCACCTTCACAGCCTTCCGTACCATCCCAGCCTGTACCAGTCTCATTGTCGTCGGGAGATCTTCACTTTCCAGAGAGTAACAAGCTACGGGAGCGTACTCCGTCACCGATGAGAGGTTTCCTCATTCCCAGCCCCTTACCCACAAGGAGGACCAGAACTACTTCTGCGTAAGTACAAAACTTCATCATACGTACAAAATGCTACACTGATCCTGCACTGATCATGATCAGTCATCATGAAAATCTTTTTGCAGCTCTGTTTTGCATTCCATCTTTATTAAAATAAAGGCAGCATGGTGGTGCAGGACTAGAGCTACTGTTTCACAGCGCCAGAGATTCGGGTTCGATCCTGACTACAGGTGCTGTCTGCAAGGAGTTTGTATGTTCTCTCCGTGACCTGCATGGGTTTTCTCCGAGATCTTTGGTTTCCTTCCACATTCCAAAGACATACAGCGTTGTAGGTTAATTGGCTTGATGTAAATGTAAATCGTCCCTAGTGTGTGTAGGATGGTGTTAATGTGTGTGCATTTTTTTATTTTTATATATATATATATATATATATATATATATATATATATATATATATATATATATATATATATATATATATATATATATATTTGGACTCTCAATGTAAAGCGACTTTGAGTCCTTGAAAAGCGCTATATAAATAAAATGTATTATTATTTATTATTATTGCTGGTCGGTGCAGACTCGGTCGACGGTCGGAGTACCTCTCCAGGGATCCCCGACGAGGGATGGTAAGTCCCCGCCGTGCCTGCGGTTAGAAGTAGGCCGGTGGTCAGAGCTCTTCTCTGCGGTCCCCAACGAGGGATCCCAGGCTCCGGACACCGCGCCAGCTGGAAGCACCGCAGTCCGCGGCTGCTAAGATGATGTAGGCCGCGGGCCGGCGGTCGGAGCTCTTCTCCAGGGATCCCCAACGAGGGATCCCAGGCACCGGACGCAGCGCCAGCTGGAGCTGCCGCGGGCCAACGAACGGAGCGCTCCCCACCTGCGACCCCCAGCGAGGGCTCGCCCGCTCCGCGACGAATGAGTCCACGCTGTGCCCGCTGCTGAAGCCCCGGGCGTGTCTCCGGGAAAGGCGGCACCAATCCTCTGTGTTAGGCCGCGAGGGAGGCGACATGGAAAAAGTTGCCTCTCCGTGGAGGAGGTGACCGAAGCGGTTTCCCCCTTACCCCCCCACACCACCCCCAAAACAAGACACACCAAGAAACATTAAAAACACACATTGGGACACACTAAAAAAACAAAAAAAGTAGAAAAAACTAACACGCTGCTGGCTGGGCAGCCGTCTCGCAGCGCCGCCACCGACCCCCTCTGAGCACGTGAGCCCAGTGCAGTGATCCTTCTGCTGCAGGCAGGGGCGGAAAACCCGGGGGGGGGGGGGCAGAGGGGACACGTCCCCTCCATGTTTTGAGAGGTGGGGGACATCCCCCCCCCAAGTTTTTGTGATTCGGATTTTAAAATCTCCGCTTTCCGCGAGACAGTGGGGGTGGGACTGATGATCGAGGGCGCTGATTGGACGAGAGAGATGTCGGTCAGTGGGGCCGGGGCATGATTCAGCGCGATGATTGGAGGAGGAAGACGTGGCACAGACCTGCGCCTCATCCGCAGGCAGGATCAATCCCGGCCGGGTCTCCGGCGCTGTCCTGTCCCCTCCCGAGTACCCCCCCCCCCCCCACGTGTGGCCAGCGAGGTCGGCAGCAAACATCCTCCGCTATCGGATCTTTGGTCGGCAGTCAGACGGGCCAGCGCAGAGAAGCAGCGCTAAACCCAGCTAACTCTGTCTGTCCCGCCAGGTGAGCTTACAACCCTTCCTGGACATGCGGGAAATATGGCCAGAGCGGAGAAGCAGCGCTGGTATCCCGTCATTCCAGGCAGGGCTGTAGTTAACCCGGTGAAGACAGGCAGTTGAGCTGCATTTAGCGCTGGATTGAGCCTCCGAAGGCTCGTGTGAGTGTGCGCATGCGCGTGGCCGCCAAAAAATTGTGTCCCGTCCCCTCCATGTTTTGATAGCGAGTTCCGCTCTTGGCTGCAGGTAGGTAAATGATACAAGATTTATTTCCAAAGAAATGCATAAATGGAGTGGAAAGCCAGTTGATTGAAACACGGTTTCTTTCTCTTACAAATGTGATTATCTTAAGTTAAAGAACTAACTTTGTTCTGAATGTTCTGTTCCAGAACTGCTCGGGCAGCTGAAGGGCCCATTTTCAAAGGTGTCTGTAAGTGCTTTTCCCGTTCAAAAGGCCATGGGTTCATCGTTCCTGCAGACGGAGGGCCGGAGATCTTTGCACACATCTCTGAGTAAGTCAATAGTGTGTTGATGTCGGGTCATAACACTAGAGCAAGGTAAACAAATGTAATCAGAAACGTATAAAAGCTGCATCCTTGCAAAACAGTTCAGCATTTCCTTTGAAGTGTTGATGCTTAAGGCTCCATCATAGACATGGCAAAATAAATTGATAGCAAAATGTAAAGCGGGACTTGCAATTTCATTGTCCTATCTGGGTCACATGACAATAAAACTCTATTGACTCTTGGACTGGTAGAGTTGCTCCCATACAGCGCTTACCGCCAGAGACCCGGGTTCGATCCTGGCTTACAGTGCCCTCCATAATGTTTGGGACAAAGGCCCATTATTTATTTATTTGCCTCTGCACTCCACAATTTGAGATTTATGATAGAAAAAAAATCACATGTGGTTAAAGTGCACATTGTCAGATTTTAATAAAGGCCATTTTTATACATTTTGGTTTCACCATGTAGAAATTACAGCTGTGTTTATACATAGTCCCCCCCATTTCAGGGCACCATAATGTTTGGGACACATGGCTTCACAGGTGTTTGTAATTGTTCAGGTGTGTTTAATTGCCTCCTTAATGCAAGTATATGAGAGCTCTCAGCACCTAGTCTTTCCTCCAGTCTTTCCATCACCTTTGGAAACTTTTATTGCTGTTTATCAACATGAGGACCAAAGTTGTGCCAATGAAGTCAAATAAGCCATTATGAGTGAGAAATAAGAATAAAACTGTTAGAGACATCAGCCAAACAGGCTTACCAAAATTAACTGTTTGGAACATCATTAAGAAGAAAGAGAGCACTGGTGAGCTTACTAATCGCAAAGGGACTGGCAGGCCAAGGAAGACCTCCACAGCTGATGACAGAAGAATTCTCTCTATAATAAAGAAAAATCCCCTGACAGATCAGAAACACTCTTCAGGAGTCAGGTGTGGATTTGTCAATGACCACTGTCTGCAGAAGACTTCATGAACTGAAATACAGAGGCTACACTGCAAGATGCCAAGTTTGCCAAGAAGTTACCAAGGTTACAGTTTGCCAAGAAGTACTTAAAAGAGCAACCATAGTTCTGGAAAAAGGTCTTGTGGACAGATGAGACGAAGATTAACTTATGTCAGAGTGATGGCAAGAGCAAAGTATGGAGGAGAGAAGAAACTGCCCAAGATCCAAAGCATACCACCTCATCTGTGAAACACGGTGGTGGGGGTGTAATGGCCTGGGCATGTATGGCTGCTGAAGGAACTGGCTCACTTATCTTCATTGATGATACAGCTGTTGATGGTAGTAGCATAATGAATTCTGAAGTGTATAGACACATCCTATCTGCTCAAGTTCAAACAAATGCCTCAAAACTCATTGGCCGGCGGTTCATTCTACAGCAAGATAATGATCACAAACATACTGCTGAAGCAACAAAGGAGTCCAAAGAGAAAACTGATGGGGACGTGTCCCCAAAACAAGCATAAGCTAAAGATGGCTGCAATACAGGCCTGGCAGAACATCACCAGAGAAGGCACCCAGCAACAGGTGATGTCCATGAATCGCAGACGTCAAGCAGTCATTGCATGCAGAGGAAATGGTGCCCTGAAATGAGGGTCTATGTATAAACACTCTTGTAATTTCTACATGGTGAAACCACAATGTATAAAAATGGCTTTTATTAAAATCTGACAATGTGCACTTTAACCAGATGTTATTTTTTAAATTAAAAATCTCAAATTGTGGAGTACAGAGGCAAATAAATAAATGATGGGTCTTTGTCCCAAACATTATAGAGGACACTGTATGTGTGCTGTCTGTAAGGAGTTTGCATGTTCTTCCCGTGACCGTTCAGGTTTTCTCAGAGATCATCGATTTCCTCCCACACTCAAAATATGTACAGGTTTTTAGGTTAATTAATTTGGTACAAGTGTAAATTGTCCCTAGTGTATGTAGGATAGTGTTAGAAATGTGTGGGGATCGCTGGTTGGTGTGGACCCAGTGGGCCGCAGAGCCTGTTTCCGTGCTGTATCTCTAAACTAAACTAAAAGAGCATGATCTTTTTTATTTCCTGGCATTCTTGTGGCAGTGAGGCCGCTTTATCTTTGACAAAGATAGACACAAAATGCTGGAGTAACTCAGCAGGACAGGCAGCATCTGAGAGAAGGAATGGAGACTTTGGGTCGAGAACTTTCTTTGACAGATATGATTGCTGACTATAGAGTTCCTGATTGTACGCTGCTGTTCCTTTCATATGAACTGCAGTTGCTTTTCACAAACCAGCACACATAAATGCTAGGGAAAAGGAAGTACGCTCCAGAATGAGTTGTCAGTGAACTAAATTTATGCCACAATTAGTGGGATTGCCTTTTTCCTTGCTCTTGCTGTCTCTTCTATTTCCTCTCCACCCTTTGAAGATAGCTCAGTGGCCATCTTATAGAGTGGTAGGAATCGGCTGCATTAGTGAGTGCCGTCACAGACAGGATAGGAATGGTAGATGTGTTTGTTCCCATGACAATTTCAAGTTACTATTTTTTATCCTATTTTTTCTGTTGATTAAAATTAATTGAATTAAATCGTTTCATTGAAAATTAAATTCCCTCGTTGCATTTCTAGATCAGTGGCCGGTCCTGGCCATGAGGACCAAAAACTAAAACATGATGCTGCTGTATCCCAGAGGAAAATGTCTGAATGAGATACCATATTTGGAAGGACATTTTTTTGTGGTAACCTTTCTGCTTGTGAGAATAATGGCATCTTGCAAAATACCTGATTATGTTTTGCTTTTTATAAACAGTTTTTAAAAATCATTTTACTCAGAAGGGTGATTGTTTAGTTCAGTTTAATTTAGATTGTCCAATTTTGGTGCATTTGCAGTTTGCCTTAAGGGTGTGGTTCTGGCCGCAGCAGGTGCCATCTATCCTTTGGTACCAGTTGGTGTGTTTTTCAGATGTTAGTTTGAATGCAGGCCTCTGTGGTTTGTGAAGTGAATGATGTGCAGGCTCAAATAGCTTCCCATCTCCATGCTTTTAAATGCATAATGTTCAAACCCGGGTCTCTGGCGCTGTAAGGCAGCAACTCTACCAGTCCCTAATGTTGGTAAGAGTTATATTTACAAGATGTTATTTATCATTGTTGTCTGAAATGATTTTTTTCTACTATAAATCACTATAAAGAATAAATTAGGAATTCTTGCGTTAAGGTTTGAGATTAAAATATATTCTTTATTGCCCCACATCCAACAATTTGACCTTAGAATCTTGACAATGAGTCTTTTACTAGAGCATGAATTGTGTATCAAATATTGTGTTGGATATTTGCATTATTGCAGCCATTTTTTGTTCATAAACCTGATTTTGGTTTTGTAAACGTGTAGAAAGGAACTGCAGATGCTGGTTTAGACCAAAGATAGACACAAAATGCTGGAGTAACTCAGCGGGACAGGGTATTGTCTGAAGAAGGGTCGCGACTCCATTCCTTCTCTCCAGAGATGCTGAGTTACTCCGACATTTTGTGTCAATCTTTGTTTGTGAGAGTAAGCCACACTGCAAAAAGAGATTGTATACAGCAGCCACTAGCACCGTGTAAAGTGCTATATGTGTACCGGCATTGCCTTGGCCATGCAAAGAGCTCTGGTCAACACTAACCGCTGGGTGAACACATTGTAACCAGGCCACGTTGATGTGTGCATCTCAGTCACTCAGTTGTACGATGACCTGAAACTAATGTTTAACTGTTCAATCATCTTTTATAATTCATTTCTGAACTACGGTTGGGAATATTATTTGGGTAACACTAATTGTTCTAATTCTTCCAGTTAATTCTCCAAGGTTGTGTATCTGTTCAGACTGATTACTTGAGGGAAGCAGGGCTCCATCTTGTTCTCATTTAAAAATTCCCGTCATTGAACAAAAACAGAGGATTTACATAACGAGAGGATTTGAGTAGAGGAGTAAAGAGGTCCTTCTGCAGTTGTACAGGGCCCTGGTGAGACCACATCTGGAGTATTGTGTGCAGTTTTGGTCTCCTAATTCGAGGAAGGACATCCTTGCTATTGAGGCAGTGCAGCGTAGGTTCACGAGTTTAATCCCCGGGATGGCGGGACTGTCATATTTGGAAAGAATGGACTTGTATTCACTGGAATTTAGAAGGATGAGAGGGAATCTCATAGAAACGTATAAAATTATAAAAGGACTGGACAAGCTAGATGCAGGAAAAATGGTCGCAATGTTACGGGAGTCCAGAACCAGGGGCCACAGTCTTAGAATAAAGGGGTGGCCATTTAAAACTGAGATGAGAAAAAACGTTTTCACCCAGAGTTGTGAATTTGTGGAATTCTCTGCCACAGAAGGTAGTGGAGGCCAATTCACTGGATGAATTTAAAAGAGAGTTAGATAGAGCTCTAGGGGCTAGCGGAATCAGAGGATATGGGGAGAAGGCAGGCATAATGAATGGCGGTGCAGGCTCGAAGGGCCAAATGGCCTCCTGCACCTATTTTCCATGTTTCCAGTTGTGAAAATATTTGTCTTCAAATAATTAGCTGACATGTTATGTCTACATTGCAGGATACTTTTAAAAACTGGCAAATATTGTTAAGATCTGTTAATTAAATATATTTTATCTGCTCCTCTGACTCGTGGTGGATAGGCAGTGAAACTGTATAGAGGCATTGACCCTGAAGAGTTTTAAAATTCTCCAACACTCAGACACTTTTTTCTCATTTTCATAAGCAGTTATTATTTTATTCATAGATACATAGACAATCAGTGCAGGAGTAGGCCATTCGGCCCTTCGAGCCAGCACCGCCATTCATTGTGAATATGGCTGGTCATCCACAATCAGTACCCCGTTCCTGCCTTCTCCCCATATCCCTTGATTCTGCTAGCCCTAAGAGCTCTATCTAACTCTCTTTTGAATGCATCCAGTGAATCGGCCTCCACTGCCTTCTGAGGCAGAGAATTCCACAAATTCACAACCCTCTGTGTGAAAAAGTTTTTCCTCATCTCAGTTCTAAATGGTCTACCCCTTATTCTTAAACTGTGGCCCTTGGTTCTGAACTCCCCCAGCGGGAACATGTTTCCTGCATCTAGCGTGTCCAATCCCTTAATAAGTTTATATGTTTCTATAAGATCCACTCTCATCCTTCTAAATTCTAGTGAATACAAGCCCAGTCACTCCACTCTTTCATCATATCACATTCCCGCCATCCCGGGAATTATTCTTGTGAGCCTACACTGTACTCCCCCAATAGCAAGAATGTGGTCTCACTAGGGCTCTGTGCAACTGCAGAAGGACCTCTTTGCTCCTATACTCAACTCCTCTCGTTATGAAGGCCAACATGCCATTAGCTTTCTTCACTGCCTGCTATACCTGCATGCTTACTTTCAGTGACTGATGTACAAGGACACGCAGGTATCGTTGCACCTCCCTCTTTCCTAATCTGACACCATTCAGATAATAATCTGCCTTCCTTTTCTTGCCACTAAAGTGGATAACCTCACATTTATCCATATTATACTGCATCTGCCATGCATTTGCCCACTCACCCAACCTGTCCAAGTCAATCTGCATCCTCATAGCATCCTCTTCACAGTTCACACTGCTACCCAGCTTTGTGTCATTTGCAAATTTGCTAATGTTACTTTTAATCCCTTCATCTCAATCATTAATGTATATTGTAAATAGCTACGGTCCCAGCAATGAGCCTTGCGGCAACCCACTAGTCACTGCCTGCCATTCTGAAAGGGACCCGTTAATCCCTACTCTTTGTTTCCTGTCTGCCAACCAATTTTCTATTCATGTCAATACCCTGCCCCAATACCATGTGCTCTAATTTTGCCCACTAAACTCCTGTGTGGGACCTTATCAAAGGCTTTCTGAAAGTCCAGGTACACTACATCCACTGGCTCTCTCTTGTCCATTTTACTTGCTACATTCTCAAAAAATTCCAGAAGATTAGTCAAGCATGATTTCCCCTTCGTAAATCCATGCCGACTCGGACCGATCCTGTTACTGCTATCCAAATGTGCCGCTATTACATCTTTTATAATTGACTCCAGCATCTTCCCCACCACCGATCAGGGCTCGAAATTAGCGGTTGCCCGGGTGCCATTGACCACTCAAAGCGCCGATGGGCAACCTAAACACCGAGTCATTTTGTCCGGCTTGGCAACCAGATACTGGTTTGTACCGAAGATAGACACAATAAACTGGAGTAACTCCGCGGGTCAGGCAGCATCTCTGGAGAAAAGGAACGTGACGTTTTGTGTCGGCGACGGCTGTCGTGCGGGGCAAAGATACTAGTAGGTGCGGGGTGAGGAAGGGTCGGAGCGAATGACGGGCCCCGAACAGCGGCAGCAGCGGCTGCGAACAGCAGCTCCATCTCCTCCTCCCGCCCCCCGCCCGCCCTGATAAGGGCCGCTGCTTATAAATCCGCTACAAAACCTCCCGCACTCCGAGGCCGGGAGGATGGAGGGAGGGGGAGGCCTCGGCGTGCGGGAGGGTTTGTTTCGAAAGCTGTTATCGCCGTTAGCGGATTTACAAGCAGAGGCCCTTATCAGGGCGGGCGGGGGCGGGAGGAGGAGGAGATGGAGCCGCTTTCGCGGCCGCTGCTGCCGCTGTGCGAAGCCCGTCATTCGCGCCGACCCTTCTGAAGCAGCTGCACCAAAGATCCTATAGCTATAGGATCTCTGAGCTGCACTGCCGGGCCCCGCACCTGGCTGTTGGCTGGCGGAGGAGGGAGGCGGTGGCGAGGAGTTCCCAACGGCCAAGGCAGCGGGGCGATGTTGTCCGAGGAGCGCTGACCTTCCTTCCTCCCCACCTCGTCCTCCCTCTCCCTCTCTCTCTCTTGTACGCTCCCTCCACCCCCTTATCCTGGGACCCCTCCACTCCATCCCGCACTGATCCCCATTCCCGCCTCTATTCAGTCCTCACTGACATCCCCTGTGCTCCCCTCCACATCTACCTCCCCCCTCATCTATTCATCCTGCGCTGATCACCCTATCCACCTCGCATTGATTTTCCTGCCACCCCCCCTCATCCATCCTACACTGGTTCCCCAATTCACCCTGTACTTACCCCTTTCCCATCCATCCTGCACTTCTCCTCCATCCATCCTGTACTGATCCACGCATTCATCCCATACTGACCCACCCTCCATTTACCCTTCCCCTCATTCATCCTGTAGTGATCCTCCATTCATCCTGCACAGACCCTCCGATCCATACTGTACTGATCCTCCCATTCAAGAAGAATGGGGGGGGGGGGAACAGTCTGAAGAAGGGTCTCGACCCGAAACGTTGCCTATTTCCTTCGCTCCATAGATGCTGCCTCACCCGCTGAGTTTCTCCAGCACTTTTGTCTACCCCCATCCATCCCGTACTGAACCCCCCCATTCAACCCCACTGACATCCCCGGTGCTCTCCCCTCACAATTTTACATACTCCAACCAACACATACTAATTCACCTGCCTCAATCCATCCATTCTGCACCGACTGCCTTCTAACCCCCCCCCCCCCCGCCATCTATCCACCCTGCACTGATTCACACGCATCCCCCTCCCTGACCCTATTGTGCTGGAAATGTCTTCAGAGCGAACATTGACTATGTTTGATAACGGAATGCAATCAAATGTGTTTTAATTCCCAATGTTATTATTTGTTTTAATCCATAAAGATGGATTAATTAAATTGTGAACACGTGAAACATTAAAACCGCAGTGTTCGATTGTCACTGCTGCCGTTGACATGTTATTACAGAATTCATTTTAACGGCAAATCAATGCTCTTAATATGGAGTATCAGTACTGTAGTTATTTAATGAGCAACATTCACAACTATACGCACGCATATATGTTACCATGGTCCAGGATTTATTGACACAGGTTGATCATACACTGAATAATCCAACCACATTTTTGTTTGGAAGTGGAAAGAACTAATAGAAATTGCATTCATTGCAATGTGTAAAAAGAGTTGAGATACTGTCTTATAATTTTGCTGCATGTCATTGTGGGATATATCATGTCTTGATTGGTGAATATGTTTAGTTTGTGACTTTATTTGAAGCAGAAATAATATGTGAATGCTTCATTGAGTATAATTCCGACTGGTAACTACGCACTTCGTCCGAGCACATTATCGCACGCATCATGCAAGCCATCTTAAATGACCACCTAAACTGTCATTTGGCAACCTAAAAAGCTGCCAAGGTTGCCCGGCTGGCAACAGGGAAAAAAAGTTAAGCGAGAGCGCTGCCGATGTTGGGTTAACTGGTCTATAATTCCCTGCTTTCTCTCTCCCTCGTTTTTTAAAAAGTGGGATAACATTAACTACCCTCCAATCCACAGGAACTGATCCAGAATCTATAGAACATAGGAAAATGATCACCAATGCGTCCACGATTTCTAGAGCCACCTCCATGAGTACCCTTGGATGCAAACCATCAGGCCCTGGGGATTTATCAGCCTTCAGTCCCATCAGTCTACCCAACACCATTTCCTGACTAATGTGAATTTCCTTCAGTTTCTCTGTCACCCTGGGTCCTCTGTTCACTAGTACATCTGGGAGATTGTTAGTGTCTTCCTTAGTGAAGACAGAACCAAAGTACCTGTTCAACTCGTATGCTATTTCCTTATTCCCCATAATAAATTCACCTGTTTCAAGAACCAGATTAAAAAGTAATTTAGATGATTTGGCTTGGTATATTAGACAAGCTGCACTTTGGCCGTTGACCATGTAATTATACCCTCATCTTGACAGCAGACTGGGTTAGGTAAACATGGGACGGGGGCCTGACTAGTTACAGGTGGACTTGCTGCATTGTACCAAGCTGTTGAAATTGGTAAAGAGGTCCAATTGAGGTATTATATTGTCTTGATTATAAAACTAGATAAATAGACATGGTTGAAGGCTCGGATTGAAATCACAGCCCCTTTCATTTCATTGTGAATATGCTTTGCTCTTATTTTGATCAATGTTGATGAGAGCATTTCAAATATGCCTGTTACAAGGCTGTGAAAAAGACAGCAGAGATTGTGAAGTTGTGCAGTGAAAGCAGTTCTAACCTTTGGAGATTTCAGTTTTCACATGTTTCACAGTTTGGTCAGCTGGTGGTGCAACGTATTTGAGGTTGGATCATGCCAGAAGTTCCGCAATGGAAGCCCGTTGAAGTGTGTAGTCAGCAGTAAATACATATTTAAATGGTCTTGTGGAATGTAGAATAACTACTGTATGTTGCATAACTAACCTTTCCTGGATCCCATTTCAATTGAACAATAAAGATTTTTCAGTTTGCGATTATGAATTATGAAACAGTTGTTTTCAGGGAAGCAAATGAGTCACAAATAATAGTGAAATAACCCAAGGAGCCAATTAGGATCATGACATCAGTCTCTTCCCATGTCCCTCCGTTTCCTTCATACCCAAATACATTGCTCAATCAATACACTTGATATAAGCATCTACAATCCACCGGGGTGTCTAATTGCAAAGACTCGTATCCCTTAGACTGGAGAAAGTGTAGAAATTCTTGATGTCGCACTTTGTGCAATTAAAAATGTGCAAAGGTTTTTATTTTCTGTTTGCCTGTCGTGATTGAGTTGCCCCTTTCACTGTGCGGCAGTCCTTCAGTCGTTTACATATCCAAAAGGAAGGAATGGAGGTGTGCTTCACTGTGGCAGAGTAGTGGTGTTGACAGAGGCCAGGCCACTCAATGGAAATGAACAGTGACTGACCCACATACGACCAGCCTTTACCAGCCTATTGTACACCCTGATTCACATTGTAAACTGACTAAGATGACACTGAACTTCACATTTTTATGACAGAGAACTAACTTAAGCTTATTTATTCAAATCTGGGTGTATGGTATTAGAAGCCACGCTTGATGACTTGCGCAATGATTTGACCACTGGTTTGGTGTCGATGTAGCACAATACATCCATTTTGTAAACCAGCATCTGCACTTCCTTGTTGCTCTATTTCCCAAGCTGGTTGCTAGCCTCTGAGGTTGTCTCAGAACCTTTTGTCTGGAATAACAAACACCTGCAAACTCCTTGTGTTGTACTGTTGTGATACTGATGTCCATGAAAAACAGAACATTTGTGAAGAAATGCAAGTTAGTAGTAGATAACTGCTAATGTTTTGATAAGTTTGTGGCTGTGAAAATAATACCAGACCACCTTGAGAATATTTGAATACACAATTTATTCAAATACAAATAAATATTTTATATATACATATTATTTGAATGTCAATTTTTGTTCTTTCATGGAAATTAGGTTTTACAAGATTTTGTGCATTTTTGAATAACATTGTAGTGGTGAAATAGGTGGATTTGGGTATTGTAGACCTCCCCATGTTGGAGAGGGCAGAACTCTCGTTGGAGAGAGAAGCATCAGTCTGATTTGATCAGTCTGAAGAAGGGTCTCGACCCGAATCGTCACCCATTCTTTCTCTCCAGAGATGCTGCCTGTCCCGCTGAATTACTCCAGGATTTTGTGTCTATCCCCATGTTGTCGGCTGGCTAACTGTACTCTGTTTCTCATCAGTGTTGAAGGGGAATACGTGCCAATGGAAGGAGACGAGGTCTCGTACAAGGTGTGTTCTATTCCTCCCAAGAATGAGAAGAAGCAGGCCGTAGAGGTGGTCATCACCCATCTGGTGCCAGGAACGAAACACGAAACATGGTCAGGACAGATAGTTAACCTTTAACAACCACCAACAATCCCATCCTGCTGTCTAACAAGGCGAGTAAGTATGAGCAAACCTCTTGAGTGTAGACCAACTAACTGCTGGCAGGATCGACGGTAATATTTTTACAAATATGTTGTATTTTAAATGCTGCGACAATGAAGCAGTTGGCTGATAGTTTGAATATCACTCATACTGTGCATGTTTTCTATTGAGGTGACTTGGCCAGTGAATGTACATGTGGAGTTTTCAAAGGTATAGTCCCCCAAAACTATTATATTAAAAAACACACTTTCTTACCAAGGCAGCAATGCAATGGAACTTTATTTTAAACTGCACTGCCCTGCAAGTTATATTAATTGTAGTTGTAGAATTGTTGAATTTCTTTGGTAGAGAATTTTGTTTGTTAATTATGGGCTTAATCATGTTAAGAGAGATTGATCTTGCAATATTGATTGCCTGGTCTGTGTGATGCACTCCTCCAGGATGCCAATGTGAATCGGCTTCTGCCCACTTCCCTCCAAACTAGTTACTCAGAGGTTAAAAGCACTACGCTATTCCCTCTCCTCAATGCACAATGTACGTGGTTGCAATGGAGATAATTATCACACCTACATTGATGACTTTGGTGTTAGCAGCATGTGGAGTTGCTGTCTGAACTTCTGGAGGTTCACCCTTTTGAAAGATGCAGTGCCTTCTGATGATACCTACATTGATTTGACACTGCTAATTCCTGTCTGTCAGGGAACTGACCACCCAGCACACAACTAGTTGACCAGTCTAGTGATAAATGCCACCGGACATTTTGTAAAATCTTGCCCACCAGTTTTCATTGGATTCACACGTAATTTGGGTTTTTATATTGTAGATTCCTATTTTCTTAGAAACTTTTTGTGTATTGGCTGATGGAAGCACATTAGAGGTGGCAGTTGAATGTAATGTCTTGGCAGTTGTTTGCTATTTTCCCCACCGGTATCTGACGTTAACCTAGATAACCAGGTGAAAGGGGATTCAGCTTTAAAGAGATCGGCTCTTGATGTCAACATTTCTTCTGCTGATATCACTTTTCCCATCTGTGGGCATGTTACATTTTATGCCACTACCTCCTTGGAGTACTTTTATTTTCAAACAACTAATGCAGAACATGTATGATCAAATAATTCAGTCAGCATAAAGGAGGAAATATTGATTCACAGGAGTTTATTCTGGGAGTTCTAAGACCCAATGGTAATGGGTGATATTGGGAACCCCCCTGCATTTCATTGTCCATGGTATTCATACGTAGGGGGGAGTCTGAACCTGCCGTCGTGTTTCAGTGTAAAAGAACTTAAGATGTTGCCATGTCTTTGAGTTCCTGACTTCTGTGAAGAATAATTTTTATTCTTCAGTGCCTTAATTTCTGATGATCTTTAATGATCTGATTTATCCCATGACATCATATATTTACCAATATAAATATTGTATTTTAGTGTACCGTGCTGTTTAACTAAACTATTGGAATCTAGAAACGTAAAAAATTAATGTATCATTTTGTGCCTTTTGGCATTTACATATTATCTGTATTTCTGAATAGAGGACAAATAAAATTAAATGAAACACATCTTGCATTGTTTTAATCTACATCTGTTACAGCCTTGCACTTTGCAAAGCAGCTTTAACTTTCAAAATTAAACCTTCCCCTAATTTGTTTTTCTGCGTTCAGACTGCTTACTAACTTAGCTTTTCAAAGGTATTTTACGAGGGTAGATGTTTTTTTAAAGTTCATAATTAATTATAAGTAATCAAGAATAATCAATTTTAAACTTGAATTTAAATCTGGTTATCTATTTAGTAGACAATAATTGCAGGGGAGAATAAATCAATAACAGAATTACCTGTGCAATAGAGTTTAATAGTAGTAGTACCAGGATAGATATTGCTTGCAGGCACAAAATGCTGGAGTAACCCACCCAGCAGGCAGCATCTCTGGAGAGAAGGAATGGGTGATGTTTCGGGTCAAGACCCTTCTTCAGACTCAATGGGGGACGTTTCGGGTCGAGACCCTTCTTCACTCAGATATTGCATGTTTGTCTTTAAAAAGTAGAATATAATACGCCCGGATGGATAGATTCTTGATTGGCACGGGTGTCAGGGGTTATGGGGAGAGATAGATCAACCATGATTGAATGGCGGAGTAGACTTGATGGGCCGAATGGCCTAATTCTGGTTCTATCACTTATGTACACAGAATTCTTGCTCTCCAGCTTGATATGACATTAAACATGTACAGATCCTTGGTTAAACCCCACTTTGTGCTTGTTCTGCCTTTAAAATATTTTCTGAAATAGAAGAAAATTCTGTTGCTCCATAAAGTCCCCCAGGTTCACCACCCTCTGGCTAAAGAAATTCCTCCCATCTCCTTCATAAAGCAATGTCTTTTAGATTTGAGGCTATGACCTCTAGTCCTAGACTCTCCCACTAGGGGGAAACATCCTCTCCACATCCACTCTATCCAAGTCTTTCACTATTTGGCTTTACTATGCAGCTTTTTTCTAAGGGTGAGTGGTCAGCTGTGTACTTTCATGAAAAATCTAAATCATTGTCCACCACGGGGCCCTTCTTCAGAAATGCTGGACAGGTAAGCTATGCTAATTCAGATAGCAATTATTGTGTAAAAAAAAAGTACATAGCATTAAGTATATATGTGCAAAATGTTTTGTACACTGACTTCAAATTGTGTGGACATTCAAATGGTACATCAAAAGCACCTGATTCAAGCATTTGAAAATCTCAGACCAAACATAGACAAATGGTGGTTGTTGATGATCAATCAGCTTTGCCCAAGGACATATCTGTAGAAATTCATCTTCAGCTGCATAGAACATTGAACAAACAGCACAGCACACAGACAGGCCTGATAAATTCTTTATTGATTTTAAAAATATGCCTTTCATTGCACCAAATTACATGTCACAGTTTGTAGATTCAATCTTGCACACTGATCTATTATATACACTCCTACCTAATTCAGTCAGGAGGAAACAGTTGTATGATGCTGACCTATTAAACTTCATAAGGACTGCATTTAGGACTGGCTTTTTCCATTGAAATCTATGTCATGTTCAAGGTAAGTTTTTACATTGTTGTATTTAATGGCTGCAACCAGCAGTTACAATTGCTTTGCCACCATGGGGGTCTATACACCAGTCGGTACTACCTTGGGCTGCTGTCTCTATTTCACAGGCACATGGCTGGAGGTAGCATAGTTTATAACAGTGTGTACTATCATTTATTACCTGCAAGCATGGTTGTGATTCAAACACTTGAAAAAGGATTTGAACTGTATATGTGGAGTTCCCCAAAAAACAATTATGAAACAATGGAAAATAGTTTCAGGGTCATACAGCATGGAAGCAGGCTCTTTAGCCCACCTTCCCCATCTACATTAACTAGTCCCACCTGCCTGCGTTTGGCCCATGTACCTGTCCAAATGTCTTTATAGTAGCTGCCTCAACTACTCCTCGTCCCATATACCCACTACCCTCTGTGTGGAATAAGTTGACCCTCAGATTCCTATTGAATCTTTCTCCACTCACCTTAAAATTATGACCTTTGCTTCATGATTACCCAACTCTGGGTAAACACCACGAGTTGTTTTACTTTAATTAAAATGATCACATGACAATAAACCTTTGCATAATAACAACAATGATTTGAATGAGTGTTTTGAAATCTCACCCAATTGTCAACAATAATCAAAACTGCTGCAGTAGAGTTTCCGACAAAGTACAACATCCTTCCGTGTGACCAGCACAAAGCACCCAATGAAGATACAAGTACCAGTGTTTTTATGCCCGCTAACAACTTTGGTCCAAACTTCCCAGTTGGTAATTTAGCTGATAAATTTTATGGAAAATAAGTCTAAAGGAATGGCATCTTTGAGGGTTCCCTTATGACATCAGCTCCCAACCTAATCCATGTTATTATACAAGTAGTGTGTAGGATGGAACTGCAGATGCTGGTTTATATTGACGATAGACACAAAATGTTGGAGTTACTCATCTCTGGATGGAAGGAATGGGTGACGTTTCAGATTGAAGAAAGGTCTCGACCCGAAACATCACCCATTCCTTCTATTCCTGCCTGTCCCACTGAGTTACTCCAGCATTTTGTGTCTATTATGCAACTAGTGCCAGTTAAAGAATTTCTAACTGTCAAAGTATCCAGTTTAATATCCATGTCAGATTCTGCTTTACCTTTAATAAATACGCTGGCTACTGGCATCAGATCTTGTTCTGTCACAAGAGGGATTTTTGTTTCCAGGATTATTGTATACATACAGAGTCTCCATTGCTGACGATGGTCGACTCAATTCAAGTATATTTCTTCATGATGTTGGAAATTCCAATGTTCACAAATTTAGGATGGATTACTGGCCCCAGAGTTGAAAAACAGCTCCTCACAAATTCTCTGTGTGTCCGCTGGGCATGTGACAGAATGACCAATGGTCCGGGGATCACTGTAGATTTCATAATCGTTCCCACCCTGCAAATAGAAAACAGATTGTGTTCAGGGAAGAATTAATTACTGACTAACAAAGATTTAGATTATTTAGTAAAGTTTTAAATTGGGATCTTGTGGCTATTAGACCAGAAGCTCTATACAAGACACAAACCATGCTTACTGCAGTTTTTAAGGTTGTATAGTCTGAATCCTCTGGTGTTGAACAGACCTTGCATAGGAATTCCAGTTTGAATGTTTTTCTAATGGGGGTATTTTTTATGCAATGAAAATCCAAACCGCACACGCAGGAAACAATTCTGATCAAAGGTGGTCATCCTGAACTGTTAACTATGTCTCTTTACCACAGATGCTGCCTGAGCTGTTGAATGATCCAACATTTCTTGTTTAGGAGGGAGGATGAGGCTAGTGGTGTAGCTGTACTGCTCCAGATAACTTCCCTCATATCTTACTGACCTTGCATCTATAATTCAGTGAGGTAGATATTTAACTCTAAGTTGGGAAGTATGTTAGTTCTAACTTTTGTTACAAGGTTAAGGCAGGAGAATGGGCTGAGGGAGAAAGATAGATCAGCCATGATTGAATGGCAGAGTAGACTTGATTTCACCATGAATCGACCCACCATACTCTGTCATCTTCCTCTGCCGGTGACCCAAGGTCCAACAGGACGTCAGCCCACCAGTTTCCACGATTCAAGGACGTGCTCAAAGAAACACAACATCCCTACCGATCCTGGGAATCTCTGGCCCATGGCGGCTCAGAGTGAGAAGTATTGGGAATGGTTTAAGATCTTTAGCCCATGCATCAGGCGCACACAGAAGCCCTGCAAAAGTGGAAAAAGGAGTGTACTATCCCAAAAACTATCTACATGTTTGTCCAGCCCCATCTGTGCAAGTGTCACATTGCATCAGATGCCTCGCTGTCCTTGCAACTAGACTGGAAGCAAGCCATACTGAGGGATTGCTTTGGGAGAAAAGGAAGTCGGTAGACAGCGGCAGCTTGCTGGTATGTTATAAACGTGCCTGGGGCAGCCTCCTGGTGGTCAACTTGATCTACTTCACATACATCATAATCCCCTTGTTCACTTTGTGCCAGGAAGCTGATGGAATGACTCAGGCCTTCAGCTGGGTGTTAATATTTATTCTCAATGGTTGCTTTTTGATAAGAGACAACTTTTACAAGAATGATCTGCAACAATTCTTCAATGAAGCCAGTCAGGAGCAAAAGAAACAAGCTTGTCTGGAATATAGACTGGTTCCCTGGAGCACCACTGTGTTTACACCAGCATCAATTCAGGTCTCCCTTAGTCATGAGATTTATCAGAGACTTGTGCATTTCAACGGTTGCATAATTTACACTCTTGACAGTATTGTTGTAGTTGGACCAGACCAACTGTAGAGTAGCTGCCAGCAATTTACTGCTTAGCAATCAGGAGAGAACAGCCAAGAAGATCGTGTTTCAGCTTACAGAGTAAACTACTAACGCCTGTTTTAAAATATATTTTTAGTTCGTGTATTGCAGGGACCTGATTTAGTGATGGCACAAAATGGAAGCACTGTTCTGCAGACCAGCAAGAGTCAAATCCAACTGCTTGGCTGAACTCTCTTGCATAGCACCACTGTTTGGACTCCCTCATGCGGGCCATTCCACTGATGCCGGGCATTCGAGCCCAGCAGGCAGCGACTGGGAGTGTCAACTAGAAGCATGAAGAGGGACAGACACTTGGTCCACTATCTACTGCCCCACACAGGGTTGCTGGTTCTAAGAGCCACATAAACCCCTGCAATTAAGATGCTGCTGACCAGAAACCTGGCACAGAGCCCTGCCTTTCCCCATACTGTAGCAGGAAGAGAGTGTGTGCAGCAGGACTGTGCATCCTGTTGCACCAACTCACAGTGCGTAGGAAGGAACTGTAGATGCTGGTTTAAACTGAAGATAGACACAAAAAGCTGGAGTAACTCAGCATGTCAGTCAGCATCTCTGTAGAAAAGGAATAGGTGACATTTTGGGTTGAGTGCCAAAATGGCACCTATTTGTTTTCTCCCGAGATGCTGTCTGACCTGCTGAGTTTCACCAGCACCTTTTCAGCATGTTCTCCATTAACCACTTACCTTCCCTGAGCATATCTAGAGTCACAAACGAGAATAAATCCATAATTTAAAAAAAAGGTCAAGCAGAATTTGTGTTCAAAATGTTTTAAAACTCAAGCATTTGCTTTAATTCTCAAGTGAAAATTATTGTCACAGGTCAATCCTGGCATTAAACAATTCCTAACTGTCTAGCGTCAGAGTGGGAGAGGGGAGGATGGGGCCAAGAGAAAGGAAGGGATACTGAAGAAAGGATATGGGGCAATGTTATGAGGGAGGGGAGATGTGAGGAATGTGATGAGCACCTGTGGATGGAGCAGAGGAAGGTCTGCACTTCATGTAACATCAGTAATCTTTACTCACTGGTGATGTTTTATCTCCAAAGAAGTGTATGGCCTTCAAGTTATCACCCTCGAGGATTCCCAGACAATATCGCTTATCCCACCCATCTGGAAACACGTCGAAGCTGATCTGTCCACCTAGAACAGTGGTGAGAGTAAAGCTGGTTTAGAATGACACTGTACATTTGCATGTTTACAGGTGTGTCCATGCAGAAACCTGTGTGCTAATAACTATATAAACAAGACACAACATGTTTGTTATTGCCGTAATCAGATTAAACACAAACCCATCGTCAACTTCCTCAGGGTAGATACCCAATCAGCCACTACATTTTGGTCTGATATCTAAACTAATCACCCATTGATCTGTGAAGTCATAACTACAAATAGTTAAAATGTTGGTGATCATTCTGACTGTAATGAGCAACAAAACCAGGTTTAATACAATGCGAGGCCAGACACAAACTCCTTGCGTTCACTGCGTGGTTTAATACAATGTGCAAGGCCAGACACAAACTCAATTGCCTTTGACATAAATGTCTGCAATTTTGTATTAAACCACGGAGTGAACACAAGGAGTTTGTGTCTGGCCCTGCACATCGATTCAATCTGGTTTAAACGTGTTATGGGGAGGTCAAGTAGGATCTGAGAATCAAAATCGGTTTTACATCTTTTGTGTAGTGATAATACAGGTTGGATTTGGTCGTGCCTATTACTGTTGAGTTTTCTGCAGGTTCACTCGCAGAATTCAAATGAAATTGATTTGTAACAAACTGCCTAAGAATAAATGTATTGTGCATAATGAAATTGAATAAATGAAGTTCTACTTAATTATTTCTGGTGTTCTTAATTCTTTGAGGTGTACAACAGTATATACATTCTGTTAGAGGGACAGAAGGATATATTAATAAAAACATGGGTAATAAGAAGGTACACAAAAATGCTGGAGAAACTCAGCGGGTGCAGCAGCATCTATGGAGCGAAGGAAATAGGCAACGTTTTGGGCCGAAACCCTTCTTCTGACTCATAGTCTGATGGAACAGGCATCCAATCACATTGAGAGGTCGTTCAAGACTCCATGCCATGAAACACAGATGAGATCGGGACAGAGAACTATAGACGCAAGGAAGTGTGAGATGTGCATGAAGTCTGAGAACACCATTTGAATAGGTTAATATTGGGGTATTTGGCATCACTGAAGCACAAATATCAGAGGGGGTGCGCTTCTCAAAATTATACACTGGATCACAGAGTTCCCAGAGAGCCTCAACAGAAATAGACACAACCAAATCTAACGTGTATTATCACTACACAATAGACGCAAAACTGATTTTGATTCTCCGATCCTACTTCACCTCCCCATAACACGTTTAAATTGTGATTGTTTAAATGACATCCACATTTCTGGCCCCCAAGTAGTTCTTCAAACAACAGAGTACTGTAAACTTACCCCTAAATTAGATTGTTATTTCCTATCTCAATGCAATTGTTATTTACATAACATAATGCCAATTAATTGAGAAATGAAAATACAACCACAGCTTTTTACAGCACCCTGCTATTTTACAAAACTATTTGATAAAATTCCCACAACTGGAAAGAGAATATTAAAGTTACCTATAGAAAACGTGAGCCCTTTCCCCGCAAATTCTTTTTGTAAATCAGCTACAAACTTTTCTCTGATCTTTTCTTCCTGTTGCAAAACAAAGCACATTTTTAAATGCCAAGCTGTAAAAACGGTAAAGGGGTTTGTCCCACTGCGGTGACCTAATTCGCGAGTTTAGAAGAGTTATCCCTCGACTCATGCTCGCAGCATGGTCGACACGATGGTTGGACAGTCTGGCAAGTGATAGGTGGATGCAGGTTGTACAGGATGTTGGTGAGGCCACACTCGAGTCCTGTGCACAGTTTTGGTCCCCTCACCCAACCATATAATAGCATTGGAGGCAGTGCAGTGAGGCCAAATCTTGGGATGAGGGGATTGTTCTATCAAGAGAGGCTAAACAAGCTGGTCGTATTCTCGACAACTTGGAAGATTGAGGGGTGATCTTATTGAAGGAGCCATGACTGATGTCAGGGTTCTTGTGCCAGACTAGTGAGAGTCATGGACAAGGGGCATTGTACAAGATGTGAAGCGGTCATACACGCTGAGGTACACAGAAACGCCTTCCCGCAGAGGACAATGAATCTGGAATTCTCTTGCCCAGAGAGCTGTGGAAGCGAGCTCATTACAGTGTTTATAGAAACATAGAAAATAGCTGCAGGAGGCGGCTATTTGGACCTTCAAGCCACTGTGATCATGGCTAATCATCCACAATCAGTAACCCATGCCTGCCTTCTCCCCATATCCCTTGATTCTGCTAGCCTCTAGAGCTCTAACTCTCTTTTAAATTCTTCCAGCGAATTGGCCTCTACTGACTTCTGTGGCTGAGAATTCCACAAATTCACAACTCTCTGGGTGAAAAAGTTTTTTCTCATCTCAGTTTTAAATAGCCTCCCATTTATTCTCAGACTGGCCCCTGGTTCTGGACTCCCCATCATTGAGAACATTTTTCCTGCATCTAGCTTATCCAGGCCTTTTATAATCTTATACGTTTCTATATGATCACCTCGCATCCTTCTAAATTTCAGTGAATTCAAGCCCAGTCTTCCCAATCTTTCCTCATATGACAGTCCCGCCATCCCGGGGATTAGTCTCGTGAACCTACGCTGCACGGCCTCGATAGCAAGGATGTCCTTCCTCAAATTAGGAGACCAAAACTTTAATGTGGAGGTAGATGAATTTTTGAAAGATCAGGGAACGAGTGCTCTGGGAATCAGGGACAGAAGAGTTGGGGCCTGCAGCAGATCAGTCACCACCATAATTCACCATCGTAAAATGCTGGAGTAACTCAGCGGGACACGTCTTCACCTGAAACTTCACCCATTCCTTCCATACAGAGACGCTGCCTGTTCCGCTGAGTTACTCCAGCATTTTGTGTCTATATTCGGTGTAAACTAACATCTGCAGTTTCTTCCTACACACACCATCATAATTGAATGGCAAGGCAAGCTTGAGGCAGCTTTTCCCAGCTCCCTGTGTTCAGTTTCAGGTCATGTCTAAGAAACTTCGTATTATATAGAAAACATACTGAGCATTTTAAAATCTGCATAAACAGTGTCAATGACTGTTGTCCTACAGCACCACCATGTGACGAAGATCAGAGAATACACTTGCACTTACACTACAATTAGGATGACTAGATGAGAAGCCTCCGCCTTTACCTTCTTAGCACCAAATACCTTCCTTTGGTCATTCAACCAGGAAGACACTCGCTTTTCTTTAACAATATGCATTCCACCTTCCCATGCTTATCTTTGCAAAGTGCCTAAGATCAGAGGGAATTTGATCTTTTTTGCTGTGAATCTTTCCTCATTTGATCTAAGGAGGGTGATGTGACTGGGCTCATGAGGTGACTCGGGGAAGCCGAGGGCAGATCATTTTCACGGGCTTAGACACATCTCATTACGTTGGGACCATTCAGGGCTCTGCGGAAAAGGTGGAAAGAGGGCAACAAGGAGCTGTGGGTGATGGAACTTGGGTAAGAAAGGAAGTTTCAATCTGGACAGAGGAGACGTTACAGGCTTAACAATGATGTTGGTTATCTGCATTTGTGAAGATTAATTGGGCACCTTCCATATATAGTTCCTATACATCATCCAAGAGCTGAACAACTTTTTACAATAAACTTACTTTATCAAGTTCAAAGAATTCAATCCGTTCTTCTTGGCTGCAGCTCCTGCCGATGGGACTGATGTTCAGCATTCCGTTACGGAATTCAATAAAGGTGCCCCTGTTTAGGAAGAGTAGTTTTATATACCGTCACCAATGCTTAGACCGGGGAACATTTGAACTGCCCTGTCTGATCAAATAAATAGTATTGGCCAATGGCCCAGGGCGTTCTTTAGCATTATGAAAACACTTCTGTCTAATTTTAAATTAAATAATATCTGAAGGAAATATATCCCCACTGATATCTAGTTTTAACTTTAATTTTCCAAAGCTGTTCAACCAAATGGCTCATCTCAACTCCAAATTTTCTCTTTTAATAGCTGACAAGACTTGTAGATTCAATATGCTGGAGTAACTCAGCGGGACAGGCAGCATCTCTGGAAAGATAGATTATTGGTGGAAAATAATTATTCAATGTCAATAAAGAGGATTGCAAAATGAAGTGGTTTAATTGCAGATGAATTTTGTTTTACCTTTTTCTGGGTAACTTAATCCTGGCCATATAATTTAAAGAATAGTTGATCAGGTTCTGCAGCACTTCCTCACCCACATGCTCCTGGATGCTCTTCAAAAAAGAGAAAACTGATTTAAAAAACAAATGCGAGTTGGTTTCATTTCATGCAGAACTATGGCATTAGTTACCAGACTCTGTTCATGCAGGGTGTTGGCTGATGGCACAGCTTCAGTCTGATCCACTGGCTAAGAGGGTGCACAGTTCTGTCTATTGCACGCTATTAGTCATAGAGTACAGAAACAGGCCCTTCAGCCCAACTCATCCATGCCGGCCAAGATGTCCTATTTAAGCTAGTCCCGGTGCAGGCTCGAAGGGCCGAATGGCCTACTCCTGCACCTAATTTCTATGTATCTATGTATTTGCCTGAATTTGACCCATATTCCGCTAAAACTTTCCTATCCAAGTATCTATCCAAGTGTGTTTTATAGTCTGCCTCAACTACCTCCTCTGGCAGCTTGTTCCATATACCCACCACCCTCTGTGTTGCTGCTCTTCAGCATATGTAATTCTATCTTGCAGCTTCATGAGATCACACCTCATTTGTAGCTCCGTTTGGTGCTGGTGCCAGCATGCTCTGTTCTCCACTCCTCACTGAAACAGACCTCACCGCCTGACCTGACAATTGCTGGAAGTGTGAGGGACAGAGGTTGAAGACATTGCTGATGCACTTACGGCTGACCCGATACACCTCATGGATGGCAGTCTGTGCACATTCACATCTACTCTGTGTTGGACGTGTGTAGTGCACACAATGTCCTGGACACATCTACTTTGTGTTGCACTCCTGTAGTGCACACAATGCCCTGGAACGTGTTGCACGGTGTCTGGCCGGTCGCTGTAAAGGGAGGTGCGTTTACGACTGTTTGGTCAGTGAGAATAAAGTAGTGCCAGCTCTATTACTGCACAAATTGGCACTACCCTGCAACAACTGCTGGTTCATCCCTCACTTTCATAAGACATAGGAGTAGAATTAGGCCATTCAGCCCATCGAGTTTGTTCCAACCATTTGAACATTGGGATGGGTTAGGTTAGACCATTTACTCAAAAATATGTTGATTCTGGCAAGTATCACCTTTGGCAAAAACATACCTGTTTCTTCAAAAAATGTCCAGCTTTATACGCAACTAAGCCATTTTCAGCAAATACATAATCGGCTTTTGAAATAACTGCAAGAAAAATGGAAGAAGTTTACAATCCAGTAAAAACAAGCTGCTCATGAACAATACCTATTTGTTTTTATGCTTCTAAACCATCAAGTAGCTGATAACTCTGCAAAGAAACATTTGATAATTTGCTTCTGGCCAGTTGTACACAGGTCATAATGCACGCACTACCCTCGGACAGAAACAGCACCTCGTCACACAACTTGGCACATAAGAATAAGGGGTAGGCCATTTAGGGCTGAGATGTATTCAAGAGAGAGTTAGATTTAGCTCTTAGGGCTAACGGAATCAAGGGATATGGGAGAAAGCAGGAACGGGGTACTGATTTTAGATGATCAGCCATGATCATATTGAATGGCGGTGCTAGCTCGAAGGGCCGAATGCCCTACTCCTGCACCTATTTTCTATGTTTCTATATCACAGATTTAAAAACCATGAATTTAACGGTTTCAAGTAACCAGCTTTTCCCGTTTGTACCAGGGTTCGATGAGACATATAACAAAGTGTAATTTTAAAATGTATCTCTACGGTGCTACTTAATACACAGGGTAGTTAGAGCATAATCCTTCGTTTCAGATTTCCAGCATCAGAAAAGATTTTATTCCAGTGTGTATCTTACAATGGCAACATTGATTTAAATTCTCCATTCCCTTCTGTTTTCAAGTTTCCTTTGTCTGACATCCCTTCTAGATATGCAAGTGTTCACCATAGTCACCGCCACCAGACATTCACTCTCTCTCAGCCTAGACTCAATCACACATTGCTGTGGTTTTATTTCACCCCTCCACCTTCTCCATCAATCACATCCGGTTTCAGTTCTGGAGAAAGACCATTGACACAAACTGTAAACTGTTTCTCCCCAGAGATGCGGCATGACTGCTTTTTCTAATTTCCATATAGAGTCATAGAGTGATACAGTGTGGAAAGAGAGCCCTTCGGCCCAACTTGCCCACACCGGCCAACATGTCTCAGCTACACTAGTCCCACTTGCCTGCGCTTAGTCCATATCCCTCCAAACCTGTCCTATCCATGTACCTGTCCAACTGTGTCTTAAACGATGGGATAGTCCCAGCCTCAACTACCTCCTCTGACAGCTTGTTCCATACACCCACCTCCCTTTGAGTGAAAAAGTCACCCCTCTGATTCATATTAAATCTTTTCCCCTTCACCTTGAACCTACGTCCTCTGGTCCTTGATTCCCCTACTTTGCGGTCTCACCATCATCTTATACAACTGCAACATGACCTCCCAACTCCCAACATATAAAATCAGATTCAATGCAATTAAATAGGTAGCTGGTTTACCAAATTCTAAGAACAAACTGCTATTTCTTACACCCCTGCACAATAAATGCAACAGAGAATTCCCGCATGCATATAGAAACATACACACACACACATGTGTGTGTGCGTGTGTGTGTATGCATATGTGCGCACACACAGTGCAAAAGGTAGTGAATAACTGAAGGATGTTCAGGGATCATTGTAGTATAAGTTTTATGGTGCAGAACCTAAAACAAACTGATAGAGGGCACCAGTGATCTGCATCACTGACTGGCTGTGGCTCAAGCTGCTCACTGTCACACAATGCTGTACATGGTGGGGAATGCCACGTTTTACTGTGTGACTAGTCACCTCAAACACCTCAGCCACAGCGATGTCCACTGTGGGTGGGGCTCGCCGCAGGGACTGTGCACCATGGGCAAGTGTGGAGCTGGGGCACTGCCCACCTGACCATCGCCCGCCCCCACCCCCCCCCCCCCGGTCAATGTGTCCACCGGCCACCGCATGACCCTAACCTCTGGGCCGGTGTGGACCACTGCCCGCCCACACGACCCTCACCACTCCGGCCCCCACCAGGTGTAGCCCACAGCCCGGCCGCTGGACTCACCGTCGCCGCCCAGCTGCTCCTGATCTTGTCCACATCGGAGCCGCTGACAATGCCGATCCGCACCTGCGCCCTCAGCCGCTGCAGGAACTCCGCCAAGTGCGGCCGGATCCTCTGGGGGAGAAATGCGGGGAGAGGGTCAGCGGCAGCGGGGGGAACGCTGTGTGGATGACCACTCTGTGCGTGGATGACCAGTGTGTGGATGACCAGTGCCCTTTATAACAAGAGGAGTCGAGTATAGGAGCAAAGAGGTCCTTCTGCAGTTGTACAGAGCCCTAGTGAGACCACACCTGGAGTATTGTGTGCAGTTTTGGTCTCCTAATTTGAGGAAGGACATTCTTGCTATTGAGGGAGTGCAGCATAGGTTTACAAGGTTAATTCCCGGGATGGCGGAACTGTCATATGCTGAGAGAATGGAGCGGCTGGGCTTGTACACTCTGGAGTTTAGAAGGATGAGAGGGCATCTCATTGAAACATATAAGATTGTTAAGGGCTTGGACACGCTAGAGGCAGGAAACTTGTTCCCGATGTTGGGGGAGTCCAGAACCAGGGGCCACAGTTTAAGAATAAGGAGTAAGCCATTTAGAACGGAGACGAGGAAACACCTTTTCTCACAGAGAGTGGTGAGTCTGTGGAATTCTCTGCCTCAGAGGGCGGTGGAGGCAGGTTCTCTGGATACTTTCAAGAGAGAGCTAGATAGGGCTCTTAAAGATAGAGGAGTCAGGGGATATGGGGAGAAGGCAGGAACGGGGTACAGATTGGGATGATCAGCCATGATCACATTGAATGGCGGTGCTGGCTCCAAGGGCCGAATGGCCTCCTCCTGCACCTATTGTCTATTGTCTATTGTGTGTGTGACCAGTGTGCGGCTTCATGTGAAGACCAGGCCCCACAGGCTGTCCCTGGCCCCCGCTCTCACCACCAGCCCCCTCGGTGTCCGCCCAGCCCGGGGCCCACTGTACTGTACTGTACTGTACTCCACTCTACTCCACTCTACCCCCCCGGGGCCGTCCCTACCTGCCGGGCGTCGGTCAGAGTTCCGTCCACATCGAACAGACACAACACGTCACCGCCCGCCGCCATCTTGTCCCCGCTGACAGCGCCGCGCAGGCGCACACCGAGCGATGGCGCTAAACGGACTACATTTCCCGGCGTGCCCGGCGCCGAGGGGCGACGCGCGGATACCCTGAAGAAGGGTCTGGACCCGAAACGTCGCCCATTCCATCTCCTCTCCACAGATGCTGCCTGTCCAGCTGAGTTACTCCAGCGTTTGGGACCTGTCCCTGCGACGAGGCTTGGCCGCTATGCGGACTACACCTCCCAGCATGCGCGGCGCCGTCTCCATGGCAACCGGGAGGGGGACGGTGCGCAGGCGCGCGCGCTGAACGCTGGGAGGAGACCCGGCGCCGGGGGAGAGGAGAGGCCGTGATGGTGGGTCCCGTCCCCGCCCAGTGTGGGCCCCGTCCCGTCCCCGCCTCCCCACCGCCCAGTGTGGGCCCCGTCCCCCGTCCCCGTCCCCCGTCCCCGTCCCCACCGCCCAGTGTGGGCCCCGTCCCCACCGCCATTTAGGTCCCCGCCTCCCCACCGCCCAGTGTGGGCCCCGTCCCCGTCCCCACCGCCCAGTGTGGGCCCCGTCCCCGTCCCCGTCCAGTGTGGGCCCCGTCCCCGTCCCCGTCCCCGTCCCCGTCCCCGTCCCCGTCCCCACCGCCCCAGTGTGGGCCCCGTCCCCGTCCCCGTCCCCGTCCCCGTCCCCGTCCCCGTCCCCACCGCCCAGTGTGGGCCCCGTCCCCGTCCCCCGTCCCCGTCCCCGTCCCCACCGCCCAGTGTGGGCCCCGTCCCCGTCCCCGTCCCCGTCCCCGTCCCGTCCCCGTCCCCGTCCCCGTCCCCACCGCCCAGTGTGGGCCCCGTCCCCGTCCCCGCCTCCCCACCGCCCAGTGTGGGC
>CM075981.1:81530470-81591438 GCA_038087875.1 Malacoraja senta | reverse complement strand
TGTGGGCCCCGTCCCCGTCCCCGTCCTGTCCCCGTCCCCGTCCCCGTCCCCGTCCCCGTCCCCACCCGCCCAGTGTGGGCCCCGTCCCCGTCCCCGTCCCCGTCCCCGTCCCCGTCCCCGTCCCCGTCCCCACCGCCCAGTGTGGGTCCCGTCCCGTCCCCGTCCCCGTCCCCGTCCCCGTCCGTCCGTCCCCGTCCCCGTCCCCACCGCCCAGTGTGGGCCCCGTCCCGTCCCCGTCCCCGTCCCCGTCCCCGTCCCCGTCCCCGTCCCCACCGCCCAGTGTGGGCCCCGTCCCCGTCCCCGTCCCCGTCCCGTCCCGCGCCCAGTGTGGGCCCCGTCCCCGTCCCCGTCCCCGTCCCCGTCCCCGTCCCCGTCCCCGTCCCCGTCCCCGTCCCCGTCCCCGTCCCCGTCCCCGTCCCCACCGCCCAGTGTGGGCCCCGTCCCGTCCCCCGTCCCCGTCCCCGTCCCCGTCCCCGTCCCCACCGCCCAGTGTGGGCCCCGTCCCCGTCCCCGTCCCCACCGCCCAGTGTGGGTCCCGTCCCGTCCCCGTCCCCGTCCCCGTCCCCGTCCCCGTCCCCACCGCCCAGTGTGGGTCCCGTCCCGTCCCCGTCCCCGTCCCCACCGCCCAGTGTGGGCCCCGTCCCCGTCCCCTTCCCCGTCCCCGTCCCCGTCCCCGTCCCCGTCCCCACCGCCCAGTGTGGGTCCCGTCCCGTCCCCGTCCCCGTCCCCACCGCCCAGTGTGGGTCCCGTCCCGTCCCCGTCCCCGTCCCCACCGCCCAGTGTGGGCCCCGTCCCCGTCCCCGTCCCCACCGCCCAGTGTGGGTCCCGTCCCGTCCCCGTCCCCGTCCCCACCGCCCAGTGTGGGCCCCGTCCCCGTCCCCGTCCCCGTCCCCGTCCCCACCGCCCAGTGTGGGCCCCGTCCCCGTCCCCGTCCCCACCGCCCAGTGTGGTCCCGTCCCGTCCCCGTCCCCACCGCCCAGTGTGGGTCCCGTCCCGTCCCCGTCCCCACCGCCCAGTGTGGGTCCCGTCCCGTCCCCGTCCCCACCGCCCAGTGTGGGTCCCGTCCGTCCCCCGTCCCCACCGCCCAGGTGGCCGTCCCCGTCCCGTCCCCGTCCCCACCGCCCAGTGTGGCCCCGTCCCCGTCCCCGTCCCCACCGCCCAGTGTGGGCCCCGTCCCCGTCCCCGTCCCCACCGCCCAGTGTGGGCCCCGTCCCCGTCCCCGTCCCGTCCCCGTCCCCGTCCCCGTCCCCGTCCTCACCGCCCAGTGTGGGTCCCGTCCCCGTCCCCGTCCCGTCCCCGTCCCCGTCCCCGTCCCCGTCCCCGTCCCCGTCCCCGTCCCCACCGCCCAGTGTGGGCCCCGTCCCCGTCCCCGTCCCCGTCCCCACCGCCCAGTGTGGGCCCCGTCCCCGTCCCCGTCCCGTCACCCGTCCCCGTCCCCGTCCCCGTCCCCGTCCCCGTCCCCACCGCCCAGTGTGGCCCCGTCCCCGTCCCCGTCCCCGTCCCCACCGCCCAGTGTGGCCCCGTCCCCGTCCCCGTCCCGTCCCCGTCCCCGTCCCCGTCCCCGTCCCCGTCCCCGTCCCCACCGCCCAGTGTGGGCCCCGTCCCCGTCCCCCGTCCCCACCGCCCAGTGTGGGCCCCGTCCCCGTCCCCGTCCCCGTCCCCGTCCCCACCGCCCAGTGTGGGCCCCCGTCCCCGTCCCCGTCCCCACCGCCCAGTGTGGGTCCCGTCCCGTCCCCGCCTCCCCACCGCCCAGTGTGGGCCCCGTCCCCGTCCCCGTCCCCGTCCCCACCGCCCAGTGTGGGTCCCGTCCCGTCCCCGCCTCCCCACCGCCCAGTGTGGGCCCCGTCCCCGTCCCCGTCCCCGTCCCCGTCCCCGTCCCCGTCCCGTCCCCGTCCCCGTCCTCACCGCCCAGTGTGGGCCCCGTCCTCGTCCCCGTCCCGTCCCCGTCCCCGTCCCCGTCCCCGTCCCCACCGCCCAGTGTGGGCCCCGTCCCCGTCCCCGTCCCCGTCCCCGTCCCCGTCCCCGTCCCCACCGCCCAGTGTGGGTCCCGTCCCGTCCCCGTCCCCGTCCCCGTCCCCGTCCCCGTCCCCGTCCCCGTCCCCACCGCCCAGTGTGGGTCCCGTCCCGTCCCCGTCCCCGTCCCCGTCCCCGTCCCCGTCCCCGTCCCCGTCCCCACCGCCCAGTGGTGGGCCCCGTCCCCGTCCCCGTCCCCGTCCCCGTCCCCACCGCCCAGTGTGGGCCCCGTCCCCGTCCCCGTCCCCGTCCCCGTCCCCGTCCCCGTCCCCGTCCCCACCGCCCAGTGTGGGCCCCGTCCCCGTCCCCGTCCCCGTCCCCGTCCCCGTCCCCGTCCCCACCGCCCAGTGTGGGCCCCGTCCCCGTCCCCGTCCCCACCGCCCAGTGTGGGCCCCGTCCCCGTCCCGTCCCCACCGCCCAGTGTGGGTCCCGTCCCGTCCCCGCCTCCCCACCGCCCAGTGTGGGCCCCGTCCCCGTCCCCGTCCCCGTCCCACCGCCCAGTGTGGGTCCCGTCCCGTCCCCGCCTCCCCACCGCCCAGTGTGGGCCCCGTCCCCGTCCCCCCGTCCCCCGTCCCCGTCCCCGTCCTCACCGCCCAGTGTGGGCCCCGTCCCCGTCCCCGTCCCGTCCCCCGTCCCCGTCCCCGTCCCCGTCCCCGTCCCCACCGCCCAGTGTGGGCCCCGTCCCCGTCCCCGTCCCCGTCCCCGTCCCCGTCCCCGTCCCCACCGCCCAGTGTGGGTCCCGTCCCGTCCCCGTCCCCGTCCCCGTCCCCGTCCCCGTCCCCACCGCCCAGTGTGGGTCCCGTCCCGTCCCCGTCCCCGTCCCCGTCCCCGTCCCCGTCCCCGTCCCCACCGCCCAGTGTGGGCCCCGTCCCCGTCCCCGTCCCCGTCCCCGTCCCCGTCCCCCGTCCCCACCGCCCAGTGTGGGCCCCGTCCCCGTCCCCGTCCCCGTCCCCGTCCCCGTCCCCGTCCCCACCGCCCAGTGTGGGCCCCGTCCCCGTCCCCGTCCCCGTCCCCGTCCCCGTCCCCGTCCCCGTCCCCGTCCCCGTCCCCACCGCCCAGTGTGGGCCCCGTCCCCGTCCCCGTCCCCGTCCCCGTCCCCACCGCCCAGTGTGGGCCCCGTCCCCGTCCCCGTCCCCACCGCCCAGTGTGGGTCCCCGTCCCCGTCCCCGTCCCCGTCCCCGTCCCCACCGCCCAGTGTGGGTCCCGTCCCGTCCCCGTCCCCACCGCCCAGTGTGGGCCCCGTCCCCGTCCCCGTCCCCGTCCCCGTCCCCGTCCCCGTCCCCACCGCCCAGTGTGGGTCCCGTCCCGTCCCCGTCCCCGTCCCCACCGCCCAGTGTGGGTCCCGTCCCGTCCCCGTCCCCGTCCCCACCGCCCAGTGTGGGCCCCGTCCCCGTCCCCGTCCCCACCGCCCAGTGTGGGTCCCGTCCCGTCCCCGTCCCCACCGCCCAGTGTGGGCCCCGTCCCCGTCCCCGTCCCCGTCCCCACCGCCCAGTGTGGGCCCCGTCCCCGTCCCCGTCCCCACCGCCCAGTGTGGGTCCCGTCCCGTCCCCGTCCCCACCGCCCAGTGTGGGTCCCGTCCCGTCCCCGTCCCCACCGCCCAGTGTGGGTCCCGTCCCGTCCCCGTCCCCACCGCCCAGTGTGGGTCCCGTCCCGTCCCCGTCCCCGTCCCCACCGCCCAGTGTGGGTCCCGTCCCGTCCCCGTCCCCACCGCCCAGTGTGGGTCCCGTCCCGTCCCCGTCCCCACCGCCCAGTGTGGGTCCCGTCCCGTCCCCGTCCCCACCGCCCAGTGTGGGCCCCGTCCCCGCCCAGTGTGGGCCCCGTCCCCGTCCCCCCGCCCAGTGTGGGTCCCGTCCCCGCCCAGTGTGGCCCCGTCCCCGTCCCCGCCCAGTGTGGGCCCCGTCCCCGCCCAGTGTGGGCCCCGTCCCCGCCCAGTGTGGGTCCCGTCCCCGCCCAGTGTGGGCCCCGTCCCCGCCCAGTGTGGGTCCCGTCCCCGCCCAGTGTGGGCCCCGTCCCCGCCCAGTGTGGGTCCCGTCCCCGCCCAGTGTGGGCCCCGTCCCCGCCCAGTGTGGGTCCCGTCCCCGCCCAGTGTGGGCCCCGTCCCCCGCCCAGTGTGGGTCCCGTCCCCGCCCAGTGTGGGCCCCGTCCCCGCCCAGTGTGGGCCCCGTCCCCGCCCAGTGTGGGTCCCGTCCCCGCCCAGTGTGGTCCCCGTCCCCGCCCAGTGTGGGCCCCGTCCCCGTCCCCGCCCAGTGTGGGCCCCGTCCCCGCCCAGTGTGGGCCCCGTCCCCCGTCCCCGCCCAGTGTGGGCCCCGTCCCCGTCCCCGCCCAGTGTGGGCCCCGTCCCCGCCCAGTGTGGGTCCCGTCCCCGCCCAGTGTGGGCCCCGTCCCCGTCCCCGCCCAGTGTGGGCCCCGTCCCCGCCCAGTGTGGGCCCCGTCCCCGCCCAGTGTGGGCCCCGTCCCCGCCCAGTGTGGGCCCCGTCCCCGCCCAGTGTGGGTCCCGTCCCCGCCCAGTGTGGTCCCCGTCCCCGCCCAGTGTGGGCCCCGTCCCCGTCCCCGCCCAGTGTGGGCCCGTCCCCGCCCAGTGTGGGTCCCGTCCCCGCCCAGTGTGGGCCCCGTCCCCGTCCCCGCCCAGTGTGGGCCCCGTCCCCGTCCCCGCCCAGTGTGGGCCCCGTCCCCGCCCAGTGTGGGTCCCGTCCCCGCCCAGTGTGGGCCCCGTCCCCGTCCCCGCCCAGTGTGGGCCCCGTCCCCGCCCAGTGTGGGTCCCGTCCCCGCCCAGTGTGGTCCCCGTCCCCGCCCAGTGTGGGCCCCGGCCCCGCCCAGTGTGGGTCCCGTCCCCGCCCAGTGTGGGCCCCGTCCCCGTCCCCGTCCCCGCCCAGTGTGGGTCCCGTCCCGTCCCCGTCCCCACCGCCCAGTGTGGGCCCCGTCCTCAGCTCCCTCCACACACGCTGCCGGACCCGACGAGCCCCCTGGCGCTCTGCATTTGTCTCGGGTTTCCAGCATCTGCAGACCCAGTGTCTGCATTTTGATGCAATCCACACCTCCCTGGTCCTGCTTTTGCCAGCATTCACCGCGGTATTGTCCATAGGAAGGAAAAAACCCTAATTTAAGGAAGGGCATTCTTGCTATTGAGGGAGTGCAGCGTAGGTTCACAAGGTTAATTCCAGGGATGGCGGGACTGTCATATGCTGAGAGAATGGAGCAGCTGGGCTTGTACACTCTGGAGTTTAGAAGGATGAGAAGGGATCTTATTCAAACATATAAGATTATTAAGGGTTTGGACATGCTAGAGGCAGGAAACATGTTCCTGATGTTGGGGGAGTCCAGAGCCAGGGGCCACAGTTTAAGGATAAGGGGTAAGCCATTTAGAATTGAGATGAGGAAACACTTTTTCACACAGAGAGTTGTGCGTCTGTGGAATTCTCTGCTACGGAGGGAGGTGGAGGCAGGTTCTCTGGATACTTTCAAGAGAGAGCTAGATAGGGCTCTTAAAGATAGCAAGTCATGCAGGAAACAGCATTTGTCCAACCTTTTAGTTTAGTTTAGAGATACAGCGCGGAAACAGGCCCGCCGGGTCCGCGCCGACCAAATCCTCGCACATTAACACTATCACTTTTTCTCACAGAGAGTGGTGACTCTCTGGAATTCTCTGCCTCAGAGGGCGGTGGAGGCAGGTTCTCTGGATACTTTCAAGAGAGATAGGGCTCTTAAAAATAGCGGAGTCAGGGGATATGGGGAGAAGGCAGAAACGGGGTACTGATTGTGGATGATCAGCCATGATCACATTGAATGGCGGTGTTGGCACGAAGGGACGAATGGCCTACTCCTGCACCTATTGTCTATTGAAAATGCAGCAGTAGGTGTAAAGCACATCTGTGCCTTGACCTCGAATATGCTCTGAACTTCAACTTATTATTATTGCACTATTATTTGTTTTTTGAATATGTGTGTATGTATATATATATGTGTGTGTATATATGTATATGGATATGCATATCATATTCCACACATATATACACACTGAGCTGTTTTTCTCTCGTTTATTATATTGCTTACAGTGTACTATGTTTACACATTCTGTTGTGCTGCAGCAAGTAAGAATGTCATTGTTCTATCTGGGACACATGACAATAAAACACTCTTGACTCTTGACTGCGATGGGAAAAGAATATTCATATAATTCATATAATCCAGCAAATGGCTGGGAATTACCAGCACGACCCAACACTTGCCCTTGCTACACATGCTTCCTGATCTGCTGAGTATTCCCAGCATTTTCTGTTTACATTTTATAAAAGTAAATAAAAGCTGCAATAGTTTATGGATTTGCCAAGATGCAGGACAGAAGGTCACAGGAGATCCTTCTTCCCTGTGGCTATCAAACTACAACTCCTCTCCCTTCTGTCGTGGGGTAGACTGACTTTAATTTAATGTTTCATTTATTTTGTGTTGGCAGATCAATTTCCCTCCTGGGATAAATAAAGTTCTATCTTATCGTATTTATATATAGTTTGTTATAATTGCTTAATATCTTGATACAATTTATTAAAACTGGAATTTGTTGTATTAATTGCGTAAGCACTGGTTTAAATTCTACTCCATAAGTCACTGCAGATTGATTTTTATTTTGTTTAGGTGACAGTATATCAGAAAATCCTCACCTTTTATCAAAGAACAAGCAAATCAAGATCTTTAATGTCTCTGTGCACCTCAACTAGCCCACAAAATGCAGTTGCTTCTTCCAATCAGTTCAGGTCTTGCGCCCTGGGACATCCTCAGCATCTGCTACTGCTCAATCTTCGACCATACAAAGAGCAAAATTGTGCAGGAGGACAGATTCAATGCCGTGCTCTGTCTCTGGATGAGCATGATTACCGGACACAAGGCAAGACTGCAGACAATGAACATTTCACAGCGGTGTACAGGTTTCAAGGAATACGATTCTTCAGCGCTATCTCCAAGTTTAAACTAGTTCAGACTGGCATAACTGTAGCTCTTCTGCCTCCAGTTTATTACTTTTACCTCCAGGACCTGGTGCAGTGTTCTTTGGTCAGTTACATCACTGGGCTATCAGGTTTTGCCATTGTCATGCTCTACTCCATGAGTTACTATCTAAGGCGTTTCATCGGGATGTTGTATTTGAACGACTCTGGGACCACGCTGATGGTTTCACACCTGACCTTTTGGGGAAGTAGGAATGACTTTTATGTTCCAGTTAAAGATGTCGTGCCTCTTGGAGATACCGGCGATGCAACAAGTGAAACTATTCTGCAGTTTAGAAGGTACAATAGCACTGAAGTTTTCTACTTCACTATTAAGTTTGGCCAGGTTATTGACAAACAAAAATTCTTGCAGGTATTTGGTTGTATTCAATGAATAAAGAATTCTAGATTTACTTTCTGTTCTAATAACTTGTAAAATATTATGACAAATATAGATACTGAAGTAAATTGGAGAAATGGTTTTCAATTTTAGTTTTAACTTTATAAATCACAAAACTAAAGGTGTGTTAAATGAAAGGTTTAATTCAGGTTAAAATAAGTAACTTATTTACACAACTTGGGGTACAAACACAAGATCAATACAGCCACTAGTGGCTGCACTGCCATTCAATCGATCACGTGATCAACTCCACTCTTCTATGATCCATACCCTCTAATTCTCCTGGAATCCACAAGATTTAGTAATAATAGAAATATATGGGCACCGTAACATATTGTGACAAAGGACTACTTTGGACAATAGTGTTATTACACACTGTGCAAGATCACATCTTTCAAAGTGAGTGATGACATAATCAAATAAAACTTGGGATCAAACCTTGATGGGTGGCAACTTGGGCAAAGAAGTGTGTTTTAAAGATCACCTTAAACAAGGAACAAAAAGTTGAGTCAAGTCAAGAGAGTTTATTGTCATGTGTCCCAGATATGACAACGAAATTCTTGCTTTGCTTCAGTTCAACAGAATATAGTAGGCATGAATACAGAACATATCAGTGAGTCCATATACCATTATATAAATATATACACACATCAATAAATAAGCAGATACAGTGCAAATAAACAAATAATGGTCTATTAATGTTCAGAGATTTGTTTCAGTTGAGTTTAATAGCCTGATGGCTGTGCGGAAGAAGCTATTTCAGGCTCCTGTACCTTCTACCTGAAGGTAGCGGAGAGATGAGTGTGTGGCCAGGATGGTGTGGGTCCAGGATGGTGTGGGTCCTTGATGCTGCCAGCCTTTTTGAGGCAGCAACTGCGATAGATCCCCTCGATTTGACGGGAGGTCAGAGCCGATGATGGACTGGGCAGTGTTTACTACTTTTTGTAGTCTTTTCCGCTCCTGGGCGCTCAAGTTGCCGAACAAAGCCACGAAGCAACTGGTCAGCATGCTCTCTACTGTGCACCTGTAGAAGTTAGAGAGAGTCCTCCTTGAGGCAAGAAGATTAAGGAACATAATTATATATCTTAGGGGATTGTGCAAGGCTGCTACAGGTGGAGGGATTAAAAGCAGGGAAGTGTTAGAAGCAGAAGAATGTTGACATTGGGGATCATAGACATGAAATCTGGATGAGAATATTGTTCAACATGTGTTCAGGCTTGGAATCTGAGCGAATCAGTAGGTGATGGGCAAAGTGTTTGTTGGTAAAAGTGAGGTGTGCAGGAGAGTGTATGTCCTTGCAAACAGTAAGATGCTTGAGCAATATTAACGGAACAAGGTTCACACTGGGTTTCTCCAGCACTTTTGTCTACCTTCACACTGGGCAATGTCTGGAACGTGACAGCCAAAAAGAAGAGCACGGGGAAATCAAAAGCTCAGGTTGGTGCCGTCACACACACTCCCCTGTTACAGGAGGGTATCCCGTGACTTCTTGTCAGAAGTGTGCACACCATTTGTGGACTCCATTTCCAAGTAATGGTCGTTTAGTTGGTACCTAAAACAGGCTCGATAGAGCAAGACTTCTTGAGAAAACTTTTCGACAAACATTTCTGCAAGACAGCTGACATCTGGGCTTTGAATCAGATTGAGGATTTGCAACCAAATCTAAGCATTCCAAGATGGATATTTATTGAATGCCCTCCTGTTCCTACCTCCTTTGTTAATCACAGTTGTTCAAAGTGTTGAACAGACACTCTTGCAGGTGAACTTCTACCTTTGCTGGTTTTATCCCACAATGTGAGAGGGCATAGGGCTGTATAATTATCTATTGGGTACCGTGTTTGCCACCTGTTGTGCTGCTGCTGCTGCAAGAAAGAATGTCATTGTTCTGTTTCAGGACTTATGACAATAAAAGTTATGACAACACATGACTCTGTCTATTGAGAGGCTTGAAGTGTACTTCTGAACTCTCTCAGAAACAATCAGTGCCCAGTGTTCAACAAGCTTTCTGTCTCACTCACCTTTCATGCTCCCATGATCATCCAATATCACCCAATCACTGGCACTCATCTGGAAGACCATACACATTCAATACGGGATGGCTGGTCGGCACAGACACGGTGGGCCACAGGGCCTGTTTCCACGCTGTTTGTCTAAACTAAGAAGGAAACATCGTCTACTCTGTTATGGCACGACATCACGTGTGCGACTATCACAAAGTGCAAGTCAATGCGTTGTTTAACACAGGAAAATATATTTTTTCTCAACCTCCCTCCTTTCAATGAGCTCTGAATAATACAAACAGCAACAACAAATATACTCTATTAGTTTAATTAAAACGAGTGCAATCGTAGATCATCTTTTTCAATAATATATAACATTTGAAGAAATTAAAATTTATTTGAAGATATACACAGTGATGAATAAAACTGTATCACAAATTCTATGGCTGGCTGGCCAGGATTAAGACACATTTTACTCAAGCAACTAGACTTTTAGATTATTTGACAGCAAGTACATGAAATATGGCAATTATATAGAAATTATTTGGACATAATCCACCATTAATTCACCAGGTAGCATGTGTAACAGTCTAGAACAAAGGACAATCACCCATGGCTCATTATGAATACTTAATTGATATCTTTCTCTGATACAAAATATCAGTAAAAATTACAAAAACATTGACCAGATTAAGTGTGAAACTGGTGTTACACGAATGGATTGGTGTTCAATTTACACACTTACAACCAGGACATCTGACAATGGAAAATGAAGATAAACTTTGACACATAATGAGTTGTATTTTCACAGTAGTGGACGCTGAATGTTACACAAATTACACTTTGAAATTTCTTTACAGGTCAAACTAGTGATTTTTAAAATACTGGTGTAAATGGCGGATAGAAATGTTGAATAAGTAGGTGTAGAATTTGTCAGACTGTTTGATAGCGATCAGTTGAATTGTGGGTTGTGTGGCCCTTTGTGCTGTCCATCGCTTCATCGTTTCACTTATGGGCACCCAGAACATCATTGAAAACATTAAGGAAGAGATGTGCGTGATGTGGCCTGAACACTAAGGTTGGGCGGAATCGAATAGACTTTTCTCCACAGCCACCAAGTACAATACCTAACGGAGGAAGAGTCAGTGGTCAAATGCATGGAATAACAATTCTCACTCACTTGTCTAGTTTAAGTAAAGAAAGTGACATTGTGTAAGCTTTATGGTGCTTTGCTCGCAAGTAACAACACGATATACAGTAGACAATTAAAAATAAAACATAATTTAAACATGTGACGAATTAAATAAAATACCAGAGCACAAGGAAGCTACAGACTTTTGGCTGTTGAGTAGAGCTACTGCTCGTGGAAAAAAAGCTGTTTTTATGACTCTTTTTCCTTGTTCAGCTCCGTTCCTGAAAGTATTATCATTCATAAGATCATAAAGGATAGGAGCATATTGAGGCCATTCGGCCCATCAAGTCTACTCCACCATTCAATCATGGCTGATCTATCTCACCCTCCTAACCCCATTCTCCTGCCTTTTCCCCATAACCCCTGTGTTAGGCGCTTCCCCCCCTGGTGAATGCTATGTACTTACCTTTCTCTGTTTCTTTCCCGAGTGCAGGCCTTGTGGCTGTGAGTCTGGAATCAAGGGGTTAAAAGGCTCCTGTACCCGATTGGCCAAGCTGCGTCAGGTGACGGGTGACTCATCTGAAGCTTAAATACCAGAGTCTCCCAGGATTCTCTCTCTTCTTCGTCGACCCTGACTTGTGAGCTGACTGCTGGAGTGAGCTGCGGAAGGCCTGGCCACCTGGCATAGAACTTTGTTAAAGAAGGAACTGCAGATGCTGGAAAATCGAAGGTACACAAAAATGCTGGAGAAACTCAGCGGGTGCAGCAGCATCTATGGAGCGAAGGAAATAGGTAACGTTTCGGGCCGAAACGTTACCTATTTCCTTCGCTCCATAGATGCTGCTGCACCCACTGAGTTTCTCCAGCATTTTTGTGTACCTGGCATAGAACTTTGTGTACTTTCACCATTACTTATTAACAAATATTGAATTGGGACGGATAAGGGCTGACCTTAGTGTTTTCGTGTATTTTGTTTCAGGGTTATATCTCTTTAGGCAGGTTTTAGAGTCTCCGGTTCGACGGTCCATCACGTGGCTGGCTGGAGCACTGTTAAATTGTTTGTCAGTCCATCCATATCCCTGACTGGGTTGTTTGAATCAGGTTTGGGTTTTGTGTTCCATTGAATAATTAAAACTACTTTTGAACTTGAACCTGGTTTTTGAATTATGTTATGCGGCTCTGAAGTACCTGCATTCGGGAGTCGTAACACCCTGACACCCGTACTAATCGAGAATCTATCTCTGACTTAAAAATATCCACTGACTTGGCCTCCAAACAAGTCCACAGATTCACTGCCCTCTGTCTAAATAAATTCCTCCTCATCTCCTTCCTAAAGGAATCTCCTTTAATTCTAAGGCTATGACCTCTGGTCCTAGACTCTCCCACTATTGGAAACATCTTCTCCACATCCACTCTATCCAAGCCTTTCATTATTCTGTACGTTTCAATGAGGTCCCCCCTCATTCTTCTAAACTCCAGGGAGTACAGGCCCAGTGCCGACAAACACTCATCATAGGTTAACCTATGTGTTATAGACAATAGACAATAGGTGCAGGAGTAGGCCATTCGGCCCTTTGAGCCAGCACCACCATTCAATGTGATCATGGCTGATCATCCCCAATCCTGCTTTCTCCCCATATCCCTTGACTCCACTATTTTTAAGAGCCCTATCTAGCTCTCTCTTGAAAGTATCCAGAGAACAGGCCTCCACCGCCCTCTGAGGCAGAGAATTCCACAGATTCACAACTCTCTGTGTGAAATTCCTGGGATTATTCTTGTAAACCTCTGGACCTTCTCCAGAGCCAGCACACCCTTCCTCAGGTATGGGGCCCAAAATTGCTCACAGTACTCCAAATGTGGCCTGACCAGCACCTTATAGAGCCTCAGCATTACATCCCTGTGTTTGTATTCAATTACACATGTGATGGTGATCATGGGCACTGCCCTTCTCTACATCAAGGTATCGACACGAGGCGCTACCTCAAGAAGGCAGCATCTATCATCTATCATCACGGATGCCCACCATCCAGGCCGTGCCCTCTTCACACTGCTGCCGTAGGGCAGGAGGTACAGAGGCCTGAAGTCCCACACCACCAGGTTGAGGAACAGCTACTTCCCCTACACCACCACACCCTAATCCTTCCTCAGCAATGGGGCACTGCAGACTAGCTCTTGTACTACTGTGGACTTGGTGGGTTTTCTTTTCTATTATTGCTTTTGCACTAACCCATTTTTTTTGCACATAAAAATGCCAGTCTTTTTTCAATTACAATTTGATGTCTGATTTATGTACAATCAATAATGTATGTTTGCCTGAGTCTATGTGCCTGCAATGCTGCTGCTAGCTAGATCTGTCAATGTGCCTGGATTTCACCGCACGTGGGCACCTACATCGTTCATGCCGATTCTACCTGCCCGCTTGGGTCAGGGTTGCCCAGCCTGGCAGTACATCCCGCCTCTGAAACTTTATAGTGAGACTCATAATGCTTTTTTTTAACCTGACTCTGATGCCCCTTCTCTGGTTCGAATACGCTGAGATATTCCCAGGGCTTGTTTGCTTTCTGCTAACGTGGAAGGTAGAGAAGACGGTTGGGATTTTAAAGGCGTGACATCCATTCAACATCTTTCACAGTCACAGAATGTGAGGAGCAGGATTAGCCCACTGTTGTAGCCACGTGGCTCAGAGCAGCCTCTTGAAAACAGCAAAGGGGAAACTGGCCAGGACTGTGGGAATAATGCCTCATTCAAAAGTACTTACATTTAATGCACATTTAAATCTCTGGCAACACCTGGGAATTTTGTACTCAAAGACTTGCAAAGTCCTAGCTCATACTAGTCCCAGTGGTACACGATACATTTTTTCACATCATTATGATGTATTCACCTCTTTTACACATCATATTACAATCTCTAATACAAGATTTTACTCCTGGATAATTTTACATCTGTGACCCTCGAGCAGAAGACATTTGGTCCCACTAACTATGGACTCAGTCACAACTTCAAACTATGATGGCCCACATTATTTGCAGATGTGAATGATGTTATGCCTCAGCTCCCGAAGCCCAATGCCATGCACAACCAATGGGCTCCAAGTCTACAGCGTGAGATGGAGTCCGTAGTGACTGTCCTTACCTTTGTTTCTCATCTGCAAGACAAGTTGATTGCGTGCTGTTTCATTGGGCGCATCGATGGAGCAGAAGGTTCCTCTTCCTCTGGCTCTGCTCAGGATGTGAGGATAGAGAACCTGTACAGAGACACAGCGTTGAAATCCAAGACCAATCATTTCACGTAAATCCCAAAGGGAACCAGAGATTGTAAAGCTCGAGTCTGAAGATAATTCTTGCTTACATGATTATGAAATCATCAAAAAAGGATGCCCGTGGTCTGTGTCTCCTCCTGGTCTCATTCAAAAATCTTGTACTTAATAACCATATATGTTTGTCAAAGGCCACACATAAAACTCAAGGTGTGTGTGTGCATAATCTATCTTTAGGTTTCTGAAAATCTACTTTGATTTGATATCCTGCATTCATCCTGTCCAGCAGTAGGGACTCACCCGATATCTGCTCAATGCTGCTTGCAAAAATACCGTGTTGATTCAGTTCAGTTTAGTTTATTGTCACGTGTATCGAGGTACAGTGAAAAGCTTTTGTTGCGTGCTATCCAGTCAGCGGGAAGACAATACATGATTACAATCGATCCATTTACAGTGTACAGATACATGATCAGGGAATAATGTTTGCAGTGCCCTGTCACAGCCGACTCCATCTACAGCTGGCTGAACAACAAATACAAAGCTGATGGGATTTGCTAAAACTGGAAGATGATGGCAATTGTTCTCAGGGGGTTACATGTGCAGTAACCTTGCCCAGCAAACACATCAGTAGTAAAACAAAGAACTGGTGCTGCTGGTTTACAAAAAAAAGACACAGAGTGTTGGAGTAACTCAGCGGGTCAGGCAGCATCTATGGAGCGAAGGAAATGGGCAACCTTTCGGGCCGAAACCCTGAAGGAAATAGTCAACGTTTCGGGCCGAAACCCGGAAGGGTTTCGGGCCGAAAAGTTGCCTATTTCCTTCGCTCCATAGATGCTGCCGGAACATGGATAGGTGACGTTTCACAGAGTGCTGGAGTAACTCAGCGGGTCAGGCAGCATCTGTGGGGAACATGAATCAGTGACTTTCTTCAGTAATGTTGTCAATACAAAATGACCATCAGTCCTGAGTTGCTCACCATGTCTCCTAACCGCACTGGGCCACAGTGTACTGATGTTCCCATGAATAACACCCCCCCCCCCCTCCACTTGTAGCAATGACATTTGTTTATTGATGAAATGTAATAACACATTAAAAAAAAAATCTAAATATAGCGTGAATAATGCACAATGAATTTAAATGTATTAAGAAATGAACGTAAATAGAAAATTAGAATAGGCCAAGCAACTCTACAATAAAGTAATTCTTGTACATTTCTTTACCCCTAAAGGAAATGTAAAATAATGACTTTATTTTGCAGTTCCATACAGATCATGCTGTTTACCTGCAGTTCCTTCAGTCCATTAAATAGAACCTTCCCACTTTCATTGACGTTATCCAGAAGCTTTTCACCCCGAATGACATTGAGTACTTCTGAAAACATCAGATTTTTGGAAGGATCCCCTAACCACGTATTGAAAATCCTGTAGGGCTGCAACGACACAGAGCATCACCAGAAAAGGTTTAAAGGTTTAGTGACAGACTCACTAATATTTGCACCAATCTTTAAACATAACACACAAGAGATCAGTGTGCAAAATTAGAGCACATGGTATTGGGGGTAGGGTATTGACATGGATAGAGAACTGGTTGGCAGACAGGAAGCAAAGAGTAGGAATTAACTGGTCCTTTTCAGAATGACAGGCAGTGACTAGTGGGGTGCCGCAAGGCTCAGTGCTGGGACCGCAGTTATTTACAATATATATTAACGATTTAGACGAGGGAATTAAATGTAACATCTCCAGGTTTGCGGATGACACAAAGCTGGATGGCAGTGTGAGCTGCGAGCAGGGTGCTATGAGGCTGCAGGGTGACTTGGATAGGTTGGGTGAGTGGGCAGATGCATGGCTGATGCAGTATAATGTGGATAAATGTGAGGTTATCCACTTTGGTGGCAAGGACAGGAAGGCAGATTATTATCTGAATGGTGTCAGATTAGGAAAAGGGGAGGTGCAACGAGACCTGGGTGTCCTTGTCCATCAGTCACCAGGTTAATTCCTGGGATGGCAGGACTGACATATGATGAAAGAATGGGTCGACTGGGCTTGTATTCACTGGAATTTAGAAGGATGAGAGGGGATCTTATAGAAACATATACAATTCTTAAAGGATTGGACAGGCTGAATGCAGGAAATTTTTTCCCAATGTTGGGGAAGTCCAGAACCAGGGGTCACAGTTTAAGAATAAGGGGTGGGTCATTTAGGACTGAGATGAGGAAAAACATTTTCACCCAGAGAGTTGTGAATCTGTGGAATTCTCTGCCACAGAAGGCAGTGGAGGCCAATTCACTGGATGTTTTCAAGAGAGAGTTAGATTTAGCTCTTTGGGCTAACGGAATCAATGGATATGGGGAAAAAGCAGGAATGGGGTACTGATTGGGGATGATCAACCATGATCATATTGAATGGCAGTGCTGGCTAGAAGGGCCGAATGGCCTACTCCTGCACCCATTTTTCTATGTTTTATATGTTTCTATAACATCCTTGCCACTCATGTGGCCCCCTGTGGTCATATCCCATCCCTTGCTTGAGGGATGTCCCCACCGGACTCTGCCCCTCAATGTCCAGCAGTGAAAGGACCCTCAACTGTGGTCCTCCCCCAGAGCCTTGACGTTGGCTGCACCAAGCTTCAGTGCGTCCCTCAACATGTGCTACATGGCCTACCGAGTCCGCGCCGACCAGCGATCCCCACACACTAACACCATCCTACACACTAGGGACAGTTTACACTTATACCAAGTATATAAACCCAAGTAAATTAACCTATAAACTTGTATGTTTTGGGCTTGGATAGTGTGGATGTGGAGAGGATGTTTCCACTAGTGGCAGAGTCCAGGGCTAGAGAGCACAGCCTCAGAATTAAAATACATTCTTTTAGGAAGGAGATGAGGAGGTATTTCTTTAGTCAGAGGGTGGTGAATCTGTGGAACTCTTTGCCACAGAAGGCTGTGGAGGGCAAGTCAGTGGATATTTTTAAGGCAGAGATAGATAGATTCGTGATTAGAACGGGTGTCAGGGGTTATGGGGAGAAGGCAGGAGAATGGAGTTAGGAGGGAGAGATAGATCAGCCATGATTGCATGGTGGAGTAGACTTGATGGGTTGGAGTGCCTAATTTTCCTATCACTTATGATCCTATCATCTTATGAGTGTGGGAGGAAACCGAAGATCTCGATGAAAACCCACGCGGTCACGGCGAGAACGTGCAAACTCCGTGCAGTAAGCGCCCGTAGTCGGAATCGAACCCGGGTTTCTGGCGCTGCAAGAGCTGTAAGGCAGCAACTGTACCGCTGTACCACCGTGACTGCCCTCGGTGTAGAAGGAAGGTGTGGTTGATCACGGATACTCACCATATCGGGTCTCAGTTCATCCTTGTAGAAGTAGCCGCCAGACAACAGCTTCTTACTGAAGGTGACGATGTCCGCGGGGTCATCCAGGCCCCAGTACTCGTGGGCCCAGAACTTGCCGGTGGCACCGCCCCCCGTCTGCACCTCATCGCACAGGAACGCACATCCGTGCTGGGATCACCGTCGCCCGGGGCAGGGAGGGGAGGGGAGGGGAGGGAGAGGGACAACAAGGCAGAACGTCAAACGCTGGGGGCAATAATAAACACAACGGGAGAGCTCTGAAGTTAGAACCATCTCTCTACAGGAGACGGCTCAAACAACACGAAACAAAATGGGAGACAGCAAAGTGAAATAAATCTATTGTCAGTGTAAATAACTCTTCTGTGCAGGAAGGAACTGCAGATGCTGGTTTACACTGAAGATAGACACAAAAAGCTGCAGTAACTCAGCGGGTCAGGCAGCATCTCTAGAGAAAAGGAATAGGTGATTTTTTGTCAGTCTGAAGAAGGGTCTCGACCCAAAACGTCACCTATTCCTTTTCTCCAGAGATGCTGCCTGACCCGCTAAGTTACTCCAGCATTTTGTGTCTATTCAGTTTCAGTTCAGTTCAGTTTATTGTCACATGTACCGAGGTACAGTGAAAAGCTTTTGTTGCGTGCTAACCAGTCAGCGGGAAGACAATACATGATTACAATCGAGCCTTCCACAGTGTACAGATACATGATAAGGGAATAACGTTTAGTGCAAGGTAAAGAAATCCATATTTTCCAATCTTTCTTGTACATAACAAATATCAAAAATGCACAATGTGTATTTAATGTGGTTCCTCTTTATTTAGGAGGAAGTTCCTTGAGTGTGACCAGCCACAAGAATGGGAAGTAGGAGCATTTTAGTTGCCGTAGACTATTTTCTAAACGGGGAAAGAATCCAGAAATTGGAGGTGCAAAGAGACTTGGAAGTGCTGGTGCAGGATTCCCAAACAGTCGAATCAGTAGTAAAGGAAACAAATGCAATGCTAGCATTTATTTCGAGAGGGCTTGTGTACAAAAACAGGGATGTAATGCTGAGGCTCTATAAGGCGCTGATCAGGTTGCATTTGGAGTATTGTGAGCAGTTTTGGGCACCGTATTTGAGGAAGGGTGTGCTGGCTCTGGAGATGGTCCAGAGGAGGTTTACAAGAATGATTCCAGGAATGGTCATTGCCCGAGGTGAGCTCGTTCATCGGACTGGTCCGTGGAGCTGCAAGGCTGGACCGCCTGTGTACATAGTGCGGTGTTCCTAAGAAATGGGACGTGGCTGGGGCGGGACGGGGCAAGGTGCACGGCCAGAAATCGGGGGTCTCTTTGATCTCTTGTTCTGGAGGTCAAGTACGTTTTCCAAGCTAGTTATGAAACGGCCAAACTCGCAAATTGGTACAGTTTTACCAAGTCAGAGCTGCTGAGAGGAACCTACCTTCGTGGCAACATTACGTAACTTGCGGAAGAAGTCATCTGATGCATGGTTGTCTCCTCCCTCAGACTGGATTGGCTCAATGATTATTGCTGCCACATTTCTTCCCTTCTTTCTGAATTTTTCTATCAAATCTTCCACCTGGGTGGGTGAGAGAACAGGAGAGCAATTGCAAGCTTTGCTTTCTTAATTGATGAGCAAAGCTCAAGTTAAGTGGCCTAGTTAACAATGTGACTTTTAATTCGAGAGATCCAGGTAAATATTTGCAACCATCCTAAGCAACTGTCCACATTGCAGTGACTGCTGTTACATTATTCAAGGCTGACCCTTGGGATCACACTATCAGTCTATATCAGCCTTGTAACTAACTTTTAATCCTATACGGTTGGCGATTATTGTCTTGCACTCTGGAGTGTTGTAACAGTCATTCCCAAGGCTATACACAAACTCCCACATTCTCCGTGCACCAGGCCACTCAGAGTTACAATCAGCGGGATTTAATGCGTTTTTTCTGCTGACAATTTGAAAATCTATTTAACTACACAGGAGGGTTCTAGGAGCATCCGTCTGGAGAGTGAGACTGTAATCTGATGAGATGACCTTCAATCACAGGGGGAATGGTATAAAATAAGGTTTTATAATAGTGTTTAAGAAGGTGGACAAAAATCCTGGAGAAACTCAGCGGGTGAGGCAGCATCTATGGAGGGAATGAATAGGTGACGCTTCGGGTCAAGACCATTCTTCAGACTGATGTGGGGGTGGGGGGGCAGGAAGAAGAAATGAAGAGGCGGAGACAGTGGGCTGTGGGAGAGCTGGGAAGGGGAGGGGAAAGAGGGAGAAAGCAGGGACTACCTGAAATTGGAGAAGTAAATCTTCATACCGCTGGGGTGCTAACCAGTCATTGAAAAGACAGTACGTGATTACAATCCAGATTGTACAAGCACTGGACAAGGGGAATAGTGTTTAGTGCAAAATAGTCCAGAAAAGTCTGATTAAAGATAGCCCGAAGGTCTCCTATGAGGTAGATGGGAGGGTCAGGACCACTCTCTAGTCAGTGATAGTTACGTTATGTTGACTTGTTTATAAGAGGTGAGGAAGTGAAGGCTTCCTGATGGTGAATGCATGACAGGCAGACAGGCAGTGGCCCATGTACCCTCAACCTCCTGCCTTGCTGATCGAGCAAGATGTATCAATGGCAACTTAGATAATGTGATGTTTAAGAAGGAACTGCAGATGCTGGAAAAATCGAAGGTAAACAAAAATGCTGGCGAAACTCAGGCAGCATCTGTTTAGGGTCGGGATCATTCTTCAGACTATAGACAACCAATAGCCGGCAACCAGTTGGCCTTCCCATTGAAGTGGGAGAGTCTAGGAGCAGAGGGCACGGCTTCACAATAAAAGGACGTTCCTGTAGAATGGAAATGAGAAGGAATTTTTTAAGTCAGCGGGTGGTGAATCTGTGGAATTAACAAGTCATTGGGTATTTTTACGACGGAGGTTAACAGATCAGTACGGGTGTCAGGGGTTGTGGGGAGAAGGCAGAAGAATGGGGTTAGGAGGGAGAGATAGATTAGCTGTGATTGAATGGCGGTGTAGACTTGATGGGCTGAATGGCCTAATTCTACTCCTATCACTTATGAAGCTCAACAATGGGAATGGTAGAAAACTGCTTGAGTTTGCTGCGTTAGGATTTCTTTGAAAGAGACTCAACACATAATCTAAGGTAGACAAAAATGCTGGAGAAACTCAGCGGGTGAGGCAGCATCTATGGAGCGAAGGAATAGGTGACATTTCGGGTCGAGACCCTTGCGGAAACTCAGATGCTGCCTGACCCGCTGAGTTACTCCAGCACTCTGTGAAACGTCACTTATCCATGTTCTCCACAGATGCTGCCTGACCCGCTGAGTTACTCCAGCACTCTGTGAAACGTCACCTATCCATGTTCCGGCAGCATCTATGGAGCGAAGGAAATAGGCAACGTTTCGGCCCGAAACCCTTGCCCATTTCCTTCGCTCCACAGATGCTGCCTGACCCGCTGAGTTACTCCAGCACTCTGTGAAACGTCACCTATCCATGTTCTCCACAGATGCTGCCTGACCCGCTGAGTTACTCCGCCACTCTGTGTTTTTCATTGCCTGTCACTTAATCACCATTAAATTTACTTTAAACATGGCAATTTGTGGCAGTTTATTTCAGTCAGACTTTGAACACCTGAAGCAGGTACAGATGTCATTGAGCAGAACATCCACATTGAAGTGTGTACTGAAGATAATAATTCTGGTGCCATGGCAACCACATATAAACGTCAGATTCAGCCTTGAGGTAATGTTTCCCAATGAGAAGCTCCCTCTGAGAGTCTCGTGATTCCTCTTCCAATCTGCTTGGATAAAACCTTACTTCCTCATCTTTGTGGTTGTGGTTCAGATAGCGGATCCATAGATGACAAGCTGCTCTCTGCCTCATTTAGTTTTTAGTTTTCGTTTTAGATATACAGAAACAGGCCCTTCGGCCCACAGAGTCCGCACTGACCAGCGATCCCCGCACATTAACACTACTCTACACACACTAGGGACACTTTTTTTTTACATTTACACCAAGCCAATTAACCCACAAACCTGCAGGTCTTTGGAGTGTGGGAAAAAAAAACAAAGATCCTGGAGAAAACCCACACAGATCACGGGGAGAACATGCAAACTCCGTACAGACAGCACCTGTAGTCGGGATGGAACCCGGGTCTCTGGCGCTGTGAGGCAGCAACTCTACCGCTGCGCCACCGAGCCGCCCTGGGTCAGATTCCATCCATTTGGCTGAAACTGCTTGGAGCAAACAGAGTGAAGAGTGGGACTGACCTCCTCCAGGCACCTCGCCTCTTCTTCTGAATTCTCCCGCACAAACTCGTCCAAAGGATACTTCAGACTTGGGAACGGAGCAGTGGGCCAGTCAAAGGCTGGAATATCCAGCTTGTGGACAGCCTTGGAGTGGGTCGTTGTCAGGCAACCTGCAGGGCGGGAAGGGACAGCAACGCCAATCGCTCATCAATAAATCCATGAAAACCTAATGTCAGGATCAGGGAGCGCCTAACATTAAATAAATTAAACATTCCTCACATATTACAGATAATGAGATCCACAGTGAAGATGTTTGGTTTGTCCACATGCTCAATACCATCAAATAATTACATTTTGAGAATAAATCATGAGAGGAATAGATCGGGTGGACGCACAGAGTCTCTTGCCCAGAGTAGGTGAATGGAGGACCAGAAGACATAGGTTTAAGGTGAAGGGGAGAAGATTTAATAAGAATCTGAGGGGTAACTTTTTTACACACGGGGTGGTGTGTGTGGCTAAAATTGCCAGAGGAGGCAGTTGAGGCAGGGACCATCCCAATGTTTAAGAAACAGTTAGACAGGTACATGGATAGGACAGGTTTGGAGGGATATGGGCCAAACGCAGGCAGGTGGGACTAGTGTAGATGGGACATGTTGGCCGGTGTGGGCAAGTTGGGCCGAAGGGCCTGTTTCCAAGCTGTATCACTCTATGAATCTAAATATTTCATCGTCAGAATTAAGTTACAATTTTTATTGTTAGAATATTATTATTATTGGATTGGTGATTTCCTCTAACACCACAATACAAAGCCACGTCACAGTGAGCCAAAGAACAGCTAATTACCCAGAAACAGATTCTCTCCTCAAACCTCTTTAACATCTTTACCAAAACGCTCAACTACTTTCCTGAAGAAAGGGCCCAGCCCGAAATATCACCTATCCATGTTCTGAGGGGTAACTTTTGCCCAGAGTAGGTGAATGGAGGACCAGAAGATGCTGCCTGACCCGCTGAGTTACTCCAGCACTCTGAGAAATGTCACCTATCCATGTTCTCCACAGATGCTGCCTGACCTGCTGAGTTACTCCAGCACTCTGTGAAACGTCACCTATCCATGTTCTCCACAGATGCTGCCTGATCTGCTGAGTTACTCCAGCATTGTGTCTTTTGTTGTAAACCAGCACCTGCAGTTCCTTTTCACCTCTGTCTATTACATAGATACATAGAAAATAGGTTCAGGAGTAGGCCATTCGGCCCTTCGAGCCTGCACCGCCATTCAATACGATCATTATCTTGCTTATCTTTCTAATAATCCTTACATTTATTCCCTAATCATTTTGCCTACTCCCTTCGTACTTTTACTGGGCACCTGGTTAGAAGTGATGGTTCTCTAATTTATCTTCTGATCAGCAGTAACCTCACAGGCCAGAATGTTACAGTTATTTAACGAGTCTCCCACAAGTGACAGAGACTTATGGGCCTGCCCCACTTAAGCGATTTGTTCGCCGACTGTCATAGTCGTAGCAGGTCGCCGAACAACCGGCGACTGGACCCGCCCTCCGACAATGTCTACAACAATGTCCACAACAACCAACCACCTAGTCTACGGCAAGCTACCAACAACCGGCCACCCATTAGGACGACAACCTACGACAAGCTACGACGAGGTAAGTCAATTCAGCCGCCGGTACCGGTCGCCGGTTGACGTAGGTAGTCGCCAATGGAATTCACCAAAGTCAGCACCCGGCGACAACCTACGTCATCCTGGCGACAACCTACCGCAAGCCGACTGTCGCCGAAAAGTTTTGAACATTTCAAAATCCAGCGGCGACCAGAAAAACGCTACGATTCTTTGGGCGACTGAGGAGACGACTCACGACCGTACAGACGACAGCCCGGCGACCATGTGGCGACAGCCTGGTCGATTGTAGTCGCCTAAGTGGGACAAGGGCATTATGCTCATTCTTGTAGTGGCTTGAAGCCAAATACATTCACCAATTCATAATGATTGAGTCTGAAGAAGGGCCTCAACCTAAATACGTCACCCATTCTTTCTCTCCATAGATGCTGCCTGTCCCGCTGGGTTACTCCAGCATTTTGTGTCTATCTTCACTTATTCATAGTTTATTTTTAATACAAATATATATATTTTTTAAATCTGTGGAATTTGTTCCTTACCAAACGTCCGTCCATGAAATCCACCCATGAAGGAGAGAATGGTGATGTTGGGGCTGCCCGGAGCCTGCAGAAAGAGGCAGCAATCAGACGCCACCAGGTGACACCATTTCACATGAAGTCTAAATACCTACACAAACCTCACTGGCACACTTACCTTCAAATCCCCTCTGCATTCCTGGTACAACCTGCACCATGAGAAGCCATCAGTTCATCAATTTTGAGAAAGATGTAGTTTGTGAATTAGATACAAAAAAACAGCAGACGCTGGCTCACACTAAAGGCAGACGTAACTCTGCAGGCCAGGCAGCATCTCTGGAGAAAAAGGATCAACACCCTTCTTTAGAACCTATCCTTTTTCTCCAGAGATCCTGCCTGACTTGCTGAGTGACTCCAGCACCTTTTGTCCAATTTTTTCTCAATTACTTTTCCAAAATTTCTGTTGCAAAACCTCAGCGGACTTTATAGTTCGTAATACAGTTCATCAGATACAGGAGCAGAACACAAAGTACTGGAGGAACTGAGCAGGTCTCCAGTCTGTAGAGAGGTCCCGGCCTGAAACATTGTCTGTCCATTCTCTCCATAGATGCTGCCTGACCAGCTGAGTTCCTCCAGCACTTTGTCTTTTGATCAAGACATCAGAATCTGCAGTTCTTGTGTCTCCATTATTAGAAACAAGAAATGTTCACAAGATACTCGGAATGAAATGAGAGGAATAGATCGGGTCAATGCACAGACTCTCTGGCCCAGAGTAAGGTGAAGGGGAAAGATTTCATAGGAATCTAAGGGGTACCTTTTCCACACATGGGTGTTTGGAACAAGCTGCCAGAGGAGGTAGTTCCCGATGTTGGGGGAGTCCAGAACCAGGAGCCACAGTTAAGAATAAGGGGTAAGCCATTTAGAACGGAGACGAGGAAACACTTTTTCACACAGAGAGTTGTGTGTCTGTGGAATTCTCTGCCTCAGAGGACGATGGAGGCCGGTTCTCTGGATACTTTCAAGAGAGAGCTAGATAGGGCTCTTAAAGATAGCGGAGTCAGGGGATATGGGGAGAAGGCAGGAACAGGGTACTGATTGGGGATGATCAGCCATGATCACATTGAATGGCGGTGCTGGCTCAAAGGGCCGAATGGCCTACTCCTGCACCTATTGTCTATTGTAGTTGAGGCTGGGACTATCCCAACGTTTAAGAAACTGTTAGACAGGTACATGGATAGGACAGGTTTGGAGGGATATGGATATGGGACTGGTGTATCTGGGACATGTTGGGCCGAAGGGCCTGTTTCCACACTGTATCACTCTGTGACTATGAAACACAAGCTACTCGAAATGAGAAACATACAAATAAACAGAAGAGAAACACACACAAAAAGTCCTATCAGAATAAGCAGGAGCATTCCCGCCTCAGCTTGGATTGTTGTACAGATGGGACAAATGATCTGTTTACCAAAGGGCGGATGAGCTCCTAGTGAGCCAACGGCCATCCACACTTCAGTAGAAGTTGCGTTGTGTTTAAGAAGGTGCAGATGCTGGAAAAATCAAAGGTAGACAAAAATGCTGGAGAAACTCAGCGGGTGAGGCAGCATCTATGGAGTGAAGGAATAAGTGACGTTTCAGGTCGAGACCCTTGGTCTCTCCAGCATTTTTGTCTACCTTCAGTAGAAGTTGCGATCACTGTTGAACATAGCATTGTAAGGAATGATGATAAAGCACACACACACCAAAATCCTATACTTCTAGCGGTGGAAGTCCGCAGGAACTGGAGGACAGAGATGTGTGGTGCGTCCGTCACCGTTCCTGTTGGAAACCAGCACCACTGCACCGCTAATGTTATCAACGATGATTAAATTTCCAACTGGTGGAATGTAACGCTATACAACAGAAATACATTTAGACGGGTGCTGGTTACAATTCTTGAAGGTGTTGAGAGTTTGGAGGGTTTACCTGGTTGATCATGCACGATTCCAGCTCTTCCTTTGTGTGGATCACCTCTCCTCTTTCTTTGTTCTAAACAGAAGGAGACGGGCAGACAGGTCATTTAGTAAAAGTGGTGACAGACCCATCAGAAAGGAGCACACTTCCTCGGCTGACACACTTTGGGTGAGGAGATGACCCGACTAGGCAACTACTGCTGGGGCTGGACGATGTGCTGGTACCAACTACACCTGAAGATGCTTCCCACACCGACCATTGTGTCCTGGGCCTCCTCCATTGCCAGAGAGAGAGACACCACACACAAACTGGAGGAACAGCACCTCATATTCCGCTTGGCTCGCTTACAACCCAACGGTGTGAACATTGAATTCTCCAATTTCATAACATCCCCGCCACAATCGCACCGCCTTCTTTTTCCCTGACCCCCCACCCGCCCACCGTGGTCAGCACATATTCCCCCACCACCTCCCCCCAGCCCCGACACCCTGCTCCGTTCCCCTCCTCTGCACGCTCATCTCCCATCCTCCAGTCCCACATTCCCCTTGCTGCAGTGTTCAGAATGATTCCAAGGTGATTTTAGGTGCAATCTATTTAAAATATTTTTTATAAAGCACTTTAACAAAACAACATATAATTTTAAATAATTGTTGAAGCTTCCAAAGCGGGCTGGCACGGTGGCGTAGCGGTAGAGTTGCTGCCTCCCAGCTCCACAGACCCACTTTCCATCCTGACCACGGGTGCTGTCTATACTGGGTTTGTACGTTCTCCCCGTGACCGCGTGGGTTTTCTCCGGGTGCTCCGGTTTCCTCTCACACTCCAAAGCCGTGCGGGTTTGTAGGTTAATTGGTTTCTGTAACATTGTAAATTGCCCCCAGCGTGTAGGATAGTGCTCGTGTACGGGTGATTGCTGGTCACTGCAGACTCGGTGGGCTGAAGGGCCTATTTCCATGCTGTATCTCTAAAGTCTAAAGTGCAGGAATATTGAGAGACATTTCAGCTTTGACTTTGCTCGATGGTTCTGTGGGCTGGGCTGATCTGACGGAGACATCACCAGCTCCAGACACAAGGACATGGACTCATGCAGAGTCTGATTGTCCACGTTCACGATGGTCTCAGCATCAGGCCTTTGGCTTTACCTGCCCATGCAGAGGCAGCACTCACTCAACACGGGCTCCTGGGTGAATGGCTCTTGTTGCTCATCAGGAATCTCACTCAATAAACCATACAACACCTTGCAAGACCCAGCAAGCATGGCCATCTTCATTGCCATTGTGTTTTCATTGTATAATACTCAAATTATTGAAGCACAGGTACACTTTCCAAAAGGCATTTTCCAAATATGGATACATGTTTAAGAAGGAACTGCAGATGCTGGAAAAATCGAAGGTAGACAAAAATGCTGGAGAAACTCAGCGGGTGAGGCAGCATCTATGGAGCGAAGAAATAGGCGACGTTTCGGGTCAAGACCCTTCTTCTTTCTGAAGAAGGGTCTCGAACCGAAACGTCGCCTATTCCTTTGGACAGATATGTGGGTAGGAGGGTTTTAGAAGGCCAAAAGCAGGCCAATGGGACCAGCCAAGGAAGCCAACTTGGTTGGCATGGACAAGGTGGGCTGAAAGGTCAGTTTCCCTGCTGTACACCTCTGGGACTCTATTACCCACTAGAACTAGTGTGAAAATCGCTTCTAATTTCACAAAGCACCACAAACACTCCTGTATTTACGATCTGTATTTAAACACTACGTTTCAAGGCTCAAGGATGGTGGGGAAGAACGTTAAACTTACTCGGTACCAGATGCACGCTGCTTTGAAGGCATTCTCGTTGGAACAGGAGCCACAGGACATTGTCTGCACTTGCTTCAAACCTTTAGGAGCTACCTGATGAAGGAAGAAAGTCAAGATTTAACTGAAGATAGACACAAAAAACTGGAGTAACTCAGCGGGACAGGCAGGATCTCTGGAGAGAAGGAATGGGTGATGCTTCAGGTTGAGACCCTTCTTCAGATTGGTTAGGATAAGATCTTGCTTCCATCATAGACTCTAGGCTTGAATAGAGGTGGATGTGGAGAGGATGTTTCCACTAGTGGGAGAGTCTAGGACTGGAGGTCACAGCCTCAGAATTAAAGGATGTTCTTTTAGGAAGGAGATGAGGAGAAATTTCTTTAGTCAGAGGGTGGTGAATCTGTGGAATTCTTTGCCACAAACGGCGGTGGAGGCCAAGTTAGTCGATATTTTTAAGGCGGAGATAGATAGATTCTTGATTAGTATGGGTGTCAGAGGTTGCGGAGAGAAGGCAGGAGAATGGAGTTAGGAGGGAGAGATAGATCAGCCATGATTGAATGGCAGAGTAGACGTGATGGGCCGAATGGCCAAATTCTACTCCTATTCATTATGACCTTGTGACTCTGCATTCACAATGGGATATTAAACTGTCAGCTAAAACAACACACGATCAAAGGGCTTGAAATCTCCCACATCCCTGCAGTCCCCCACCCTCAGCCCAACACCACATCCCTGCAGTCCCCCACCCTCAGCCCAACACCACATCCCTGCAGTCTCCCACCCTCAGCCCAACACCACATCCCTGCAGTCTCCCACCCTCAGCCCAACACCACATCCCTGCAGTCCCCCACCCTCAGCCCAACACCTCGCTCACGGTCAGACTCACTGAAAGCAGCGACTCGGACAGTCTCTGAACGTAATCCTCAGGGGGCAGGCATCCCAGGGCAGGCCTGTTGATGAAGGTACTCTGTGAGAAAACAGAAAGTGAAGGAGTCATTTCCCCGTCAGAAGTAACAAAGCTCAAACCAACACACCTGAAGTTAAACCACTCGGAAACCTTTGTAAAGGAGACAACGTGAGAACAGTTAAAGAAACAAGGACTTTCACAGACTCAAGGCACAATCAAATACTTAGTGTGTAGGAAGGAACTGCAGGTAGATAGACACAAAAAGCTGGAGTAACTCAGCGGGATTGGCAGCATCTCTGGAGAGAAGGAATGGGTGATGTTTCGGGTCGAGACCTTTCTTCAGACTGTCTCGGATGTGGCTGCATGTCCTAAATCCCGCCTGCATAAGAAACGAAGATCCTCTCTGTCCTCCCCCAGTTGTGTTTCTGGTTTTACGAATGCCATCTGGTAGACCTCTAGTAGACCTCTGGTAGACCGCCCACCTGTGTCACTAGACGGGAATCATTGACCTAAACTTGACTCTACTTCCCAAAACCTGCCAGCTTTTTGATTCAGCTTTTTGTCACCGGCCAAAACTCTTTCTGTGCTTCACGTTGACCGATGACTTCCACATAGCATCTTAATAAATGCATTGCCAATTTTTAGATAATTAGTCATTAACTAACTAACTAACTAACTAACTAACTAACTAACCAGGGAATAATTTAGGCCCCATTTATTTTTTCAAAGTTTCTCATCAATATTATAATAATAATAATAATAATAAGTTTATTTATATAGCACATTTTCCAATTGATTTGAATCAAAAGCCAAAGTGCTTTACAGTTACTAACCATACAAATAATAAAAAGAGATAGAAAAAATGACAACACACTATAAGAGATTTTACACAAACACGAACATCCCCCCACAGTAGAATCTCCACTCTCCACTGTGAGGGAAGGCACCAAAATGTCCAGTCCTCCTCCTCCTCCTAGTCCACCCGAGGTCGGGGCCAGTTTGAGGCCACTGCAGCCAGTCGCCGCAACGGCAGCCCGATGTTGTTTGCCCACCCGCATCGGGTGGAAAAGTCCTCAGCAGCTTGGAAATGTCTGGAGCGGCCGCTCCTTCCCCGGAGACTGCGACGCCCGTGGATTTCAGGCCGCGCCGGTTGGAGCCTCGACTCCGCGGTGTCGCCCTCAAACCGCAGACCGCAGACTGCGGCTGCCCGATGTTGGTGGTTGGCGGCCACAGCACTCCGGAGCAGCGACCCGGCAAGGCATCGCCCGCTCCCTGCTGATGTCCCAGCGCTGTGCCGCCGAAGCTGTGGTCCCCGGCAGGAAACGCCGTTCCAGCCCGATGGAAGGCCGCATGGGGAGACCGGAGACGCGATTTGGAGGAAAACCGCATCTCTGACCAGGTAGGACTGGGGTTAAAACAGTTCCCCCCCCCACATAGAAAGAATAGACTCCAAAAAATAAATGTTCAGACAATAAAAGAGTTAGAGGACGGACTGCAGGCAGGCGGCCATACAAACGGCGCCCACTCCTGCACATCCTCCATCTTGAAAATATGAACATTTGTGTCACGCACAAACCATAGTTTCATTGAATTCCCAGCACAAACAGTTTGTTGCTGTCCAGTCCTGCATCATTTCATTAAACTTTCATCTAAAAGTGTCAGCAAATCCATCCTTGCTTTCTTCCACATCTTTATCTATTTTCCCTTAAGTGCGTCTGTGCTTTCCCACTACTTACAGAAGCATGTTCCACAACCTTATCCACACAAGGACGTTTCTCTTGAATTCATCATTGCATTAACACAGCCTTGTTTTGGGTCTCTCTCGCATTATCTTCTTGTCTGGTCTCCAACTTCAGAGACCTCCGTTATCAACCTTCTCATTTGTGGAGAAACGAGACCAACTCGTTCAGTCTTTGCCGATAAGAGTATCTTCTTAGTTCCGAAATCAGCTCTGTGCATTGGTTTGTAAATCCTCGAGTATATTTTAATCATGTAGGGAACATAGTGTACAGCACCCCAGCCCCTGGTTCACTCAAGGTTCAAGATAAGTTTGAAGTCACTTTTGTTTGAGAATTTATTTGCTCCGAATTGATTCATATTGTTTTGTAATTGTTCTTGAACTTTGTAATGGATTCATATTTGTGACCAGTGACACAAGTCATATCACTATAGTGACCAGTGGCCAACACAGTGACCAGTGTCCACTATAGTGACCAGGAGTGACCAGTATAGAGACCAGGAGTGATCATCACAGTGACCACCAGAGTGACCAGTGTCCACTATTTTGGGGGAAACTCTAATTTCTTGAGTTCAGGAAAACAAAATAAAACTACAGATGTTGGAATCTGAAACAAAAATGGACACACTGGAAGAACTGAGCTGGCAAAGCAGCATCCTCAAACTGTTGGTTGACACAAAATGCTGTAGTAACTCAGCGGGACAGGCAGCATCCCTGGAGTAAAGGAATGGGTGACGTTTCGGGTCGAGACCCTTCTTCAGACAGTTGGTTCAAGCATCCCCGAAATGCTGTTTTGGTTTCTCCTTCCATAGGTGCTGCCCGACCAGCTGATTCTTCCAGCACCTGTTTCAGCCCCGACCTGAAACGTCACTTATCCATGTTCTCCAGAGATGCTGATTGGTACTGAGAGGTATTGATTGGGGATGATCAGCCATGATCACATTGAATGGCGGTGCTGGCCCGAAGGGCCGAATGGCCTACTCTTGCACCTATTGTCTATTGTCTATTGAGTTACTCCAGCACTCTGTGAAACATCACCTATCCATGTTATCCACAGATGCTGCCTGACCCGCTGAGTTACTCCAGCACTCTGTGGAACGTCACCTATCCATGTTCTCCACAGATGCTGCCTGACCCGCTGAGTTACTCCAGCACTCTGTGAAACATCACCTATCCATATTCTCCACAGATACTGCCTGACCCGCTGAGTTACTCCAGCGTTACTCTGTGAAACGTCACCTATCCATGTTCCGGCAGCATCTATGGAGCGAAGGAAATAGGCAACGTTTCGGCCCGAAACCCTTCCGGGTTTCGGCCCGAAACGTTGCCTATTTCCTTCAGGGTTTCGGCCCGAAAGGTTGCCCATTTCCTTCGCTCCACAGATGCTGCCTGACCCGCTGAGTTACTCCAGCACTCTGTGAAACGTCACCTATCCATGTTCTCCACAGATGCTGCCTGACCCGCTGAGTCATGGTCTGAATTTCTTTGTTTCTTCATAATGTGTCTTACTGGAAACTGAATGCACAACATCTGTCTCACACAAGCACTTGATTTAAGCATCTCTTTGTACCCAGTTTACAAACTCTGGTGTGGAAAAAGAGACCTTTTTTTTACTCCTGAATTAATGCAAACAGAATTCTCACAAATTAACTCAGAACATGTATTGCCTTACAGCACATACACACAGAAAAATATTAATGTTTCCAAACTAATTTAAAACAAAAGAAAATATTGCATTAATTCAAATACAAAACATTGTGAAATGCTGATTATGCTCCATGAGAAGGCAGTTGGGTCTTCATTCACTATCATTGCTGAGAGCTTGCTCTGAATCTCAGGTGAACACACGCAGGGTTCTTCTTCCCTGCTGCCATTGAACACGACAACCTCAAATAAGCTCTGAACTACAGACTATTATTGTTATTATTGGACTATTATGGGTTTTTTTTAATGTGTGTGTGCATATACACATACTCACAAATACACATATATATATAGATCATATGCCTCGCCAACAGTCTGTCTGTCCCTTCCTTCTTTGTTGTTTGTTAGTATGTGTTAAACGTATGTTTTTACTGTTCTTAAGCTTGTTTTATGTGGGGGGGGGGGGGGGGGGGGGGGGGTCCGTATCGTATCTCCTTCCGCACTGCGACCTAACCTTGAGGAGCTGGCAGCCTTTGCTGGAGACTAATTTCGAGAGTTCCACCGCAGGAGCTTGTGGACTTACCATCGCGGAGACCGAGGTCCCTTTGCCAGGGATCGGCCTCTGAGCTCCAACCGTGGGTGCTTGCGGACTTTAACATCTCGGAGCCCGCGGTCTCTGGTTAGAGGCCGACTTCGGGAACTCCAAGCTGCAGGAGCTTCGACCGCCCAGACGCGGGGGGCTTCGACCGCCCCGACTGTGGATGGTTCGACTACCCTGACCGCGGGAGAATAAAGAGGAAGCGGACTGGATTTTTTTGCCTTCCATCACAGTGAAGAATGTGGGGAATCGGCTGTGGTGGATGTTTATGTTAACTTTTATGTAGTTGTGTGTCTTGTTGCTTTTTTATCGTATAGCTGCATGGTAATTCACATATCACTGTACCTTAATTAGTACACGTGACAATTAAAGACCTTTGAAACCTTTGATACTGAACTATTTTGTCCTGTCGTTTATTATGTTGTTTACAGTGTACCATGTTTACACATTGTGTGGTACTGCAGCAAGTAAGGATCTCATTGTTCTATCTGGGACACATGACAATAAAACACTCTGGACTCTTGAGGTGGAGCTTTGAGGAAATGCCAGGTACAATGACCTGAGACCATTCACCTGTGGACATTCTCAACGTGCTGCTTATGAGCTGTGGGCTGGGCTAACAAGGACACTGTAGCTGGCTGCACCACCGTTTGGCTTGTGCTGATACACTACATCCTACAGGATGTATAAAGTCATTGGGGCAGGTAAAGAAACAAGTACATACCACGTTGTGAGGATTCTGCAGCACCTTGATGAGTGCAGGGTGGTTGTAACCTGGACAGTAAAAAAGAACACATTATAACATGTCTCCATTACTACTGGCTGATTATATTTTAGATTAAATTATTCAACAGCATTTCGAATGCAGAAATTGAGCTTTTATATTGACGGCAAATCAGTTGCATTTGCATGGGGTGGAAGATTGCAACCTTCACGTGGTCCGCCCCCGTTTTGACTAATGCAATCAACTCGACGTGCACAAACAGAAGATCAAATAGAACAAGTTGTCCAACAACTTTAGGCTGTGCACGCCACACGACAGAAGAAGAAGTTGCATTTGCACGATAACAAGAAAACCATTTTACAACAATAAACAATGGTAATTTGCAGATTTGTATTGATCAGCTGTGTAATTGTTGATATAGCTCAATCAGATCTCAAATTAAAGAAAAATAAAATTCAGGAGATTGTCAATTAAGGAACACTACAGCTCGCTGGACATCTACAAATGATAAGCTTAAGTTGTTTCCAAACATATTTCGTAAGAGCAACAGCAAACATACAATCAGGTAGTAGATAAGATTCAACTTAGTTATGATTTTACAATCCATGTGCAAGGGTGAACGACACTGACAATTGTTGTGATGTTATATTTTATATTTTACAATCAATAGACAATAGACAATAGGTGCAGGAGTAGGCCATTCGGCCCTTCGAGCCAGCACCGCCATTCAATGTGATCATGGCTGATCATCCCCAATCAGTAACCCGTTCCTGCCTTCTCCCCATAATCCCCTGACTCCGCTATCTTTAAGAGCCCTATCTAGCTCTCTCTTGAAAGCATCCAGAGAACCGGCCTCCACCGCCCTGTGAGGCAGAGAATTCCACAGACGTGGCGATTCTCATCGGTCGATTGGTATGTGATCCCTGCTGCCCATGTCTGGCCCATATCCCTCTAAACCATTCCTATCCATGTACCTGATCAAATGTGGTGATTGTACCTGCTGCAACTACCTCCTCTGACAACTCAATCCATACACCCACCTCCCTCTGAGTGAAACGTTGCCCCTCAGGTTCCTATTAAATCTTTCCCCTCCCTTTATTCCCGCTGTATTCAGCAAGATTCTCATCCTCATATTTAACACCACTGCCTCGCCCCTTCCCAATCTCCGTGACTCTCCTGGTCCGACACCCCTCGACAGAACACTCAGTCACCGAAGCCCAATGGTCAACAAAGCCCACACTCTGACCTCATGGTCTCTCACAAAATTAAATTACATTACGGATTATGTTTGTAGGAACAAAACACTTCATGTAACTCAGCGGGTCAGGCAGCATCTGTGGAGAACATGGATAGGTGACGTTTCACAGAGTGCTGGAGTAACTCAGCGGGTCAGGCAGCATCTGTGGAGAACATGGATAGGTGACGTTTCACAGAGTGCTGGAGTGAGTAACTCAGCGGGTCAGGCAGCATCTGTGGAGAACATAGACAGGCGTCCACAGTCGGAGAGCAGGTTACAGTTTAGTTTATTGTCGCGTGTACCGAGGTACAGTGAAAAGCTTTTGTTGCGTGCTATCCAGTCAGCAGAAAGACAATACATGATTACAATTGTGCCATTCACAGTGTATAGGAGAGCTGTAGGAATCACAGAGGCGGAGCGGTGAGAGATAGTCCCACAGAACTCCTGCCACTTCTGCAAGGCAGGCACACCTTGAGGAGATTTCCCAGTGGACCAGTGAAATGTAGACACAACGAACATCAGGTGCTGGTTTAGAAAAATAGACACAAAGTCCTGGTGTTACTCAGCGGGTGGGGCAGCATCTCTGGAGACCATGGATAGGTTTACACATATTCTCCAGAGATGCTGCCTGACTTGCTGAGTTGCTCTGGCAATTTGTGTCTTTTTTTTCCAGCAAGGATGTTGATCGGTGAAGAATCTATGGGAGCGTTGTACAGTATGATGGAACTGAGCGTTTACAAATTGACATCTTTGATTCCTGTGCTAAGATCAACGTCCAAAATGTCATTCCTCTTTGCCTTGCAGATTAGAACCTGGCCTTGGCTGTGGAGTCATGGAGTTAGTTTGCGTTGCATTGGTTATGGTCTGCTGTTTGTGCACTGATTTCCTGGCATCAGGTTAATCACTGATTAACTGACATCGGGCAGTCACGGTGGCGCAGCGGTAGAGTTGTTGCCTTACAGCACTTGCAGCGCCAGAGACACGGTTCGATCCCCACTACGGGTGCTGTCTGTACGGAGTTTGTACGTTCTCCCCGTGACCTGCGTGGGTTTTCTCCGAGATCTTTGGTTCCTTCCACACTCCAAAGACGTACAAGATTTGTAGGTTAATTGGCTTGGTGTAGATGAAAATTGTCCCTTGTGCATGTAGGATAGTGTTAGTGTGCGTGGATCGCTGGTCGGTGTGGACTCGGTGGGGCCGATGTGCTCGTTTCCGCGCTGTATCTCTAAACTAAACTGGCATCAGGTGATGTTACTGTGGGGTCCAGAGGTTCATGCTGAGCTCTGTCAGTGCCCTGTCTCCAGTTGTGACCTTGTTGAGTTGTAGGATGTAAAACTCTGGCCCTGTCACCCTGGGCTCTTCCTCAGGCCCATAAGATGAATTGAATACTCCCATGATGCTGCCTCTCACATCTATGTAGCCTGTGGTTAGCTGTGGACACAAGGAACTGCAGGTGCTGGTCTACGAGAGAGGGAATAAAGTACAAAGTGCTGGAGTAATTCAGCGGGTTAGGCAGCATCTCTGGAGGACATGGATAAATGACGTTTCGGGTTGGGACCCTTCTTCACACCCTAAACGTCACCTATCCACGTTCTCCAGTAATGCGGCATGGACTCGCTGGAGTTTAGACGAATGAGGGGGGACCTCATTGAAACATACAGAATAGTGAAAGGCCTGGATAGAGTGGATGTGGAGAGGATGTTTCCACTGGTGGGAGAGTCTAGGACTAGAGGTCATATAGCCTCAGAATTAAAGGACGTTCTTTTAGGAAGAAGATGAGGAGAAATCTCTTGAGTCAGAGGGTGGTGAGTCTGTGGAATTCTTTGCCACAGAAGGCTGTGGACGCCGTCAGTGGGTATTTTTAAGGCAGAGATAGATAGATTCTTGATTAGTACGGGTGTCAGAGGTTTTGGGGAGAAGGCAGGAGAATGGGGTTAGGAGGGAGAGATAGATCAGCCATGATTGAATGGTGGAGTAGACTTGATGGGCTGAATGGCCTAATTCTGCTATTCCTTATGACCTTGTAACTTGCTGAGTTAAAACAGCACTTTGTGTGTATTTAGCCTGTAGGTAGCATTCGATGGGACCCACGTGATATTAGCCGGCGCTCACAAGAAACATAAAATTAATTTACCACTGCTGACTGGGTTGCTAGGCAATAGCCATTAATTGTATTATTACGCTGACAACCTCCATTTTAAATAACCTTTCAGACATGGTCGACAAAAATGCTGGAGAAACTCAGCGGGTGAGGCAGCATCTATGGAGTGAAGGAATAGGTGACGTTTCGGGTCGAGACCCTTCCTGGTCACCTATTCCTTCGCTCCATAGATGATGCCTCACCCGCTGAGTTTCCCGAAACATCACCTATTCCTTCGCTCCATAGATGATGCCTCACCCGCTGAGTTTCCCGAAACGTCACCTATTCCTTTGCTCCATAGATGCTGCCTCACCCGCTGAGTTCCTCCAGCATTTTTGTCTGCCTTCGATTTTTCCAGCATCTGCAGTTCTTTCTTAAACATTTCAGATATGGTCAATCAATTTTCTAGTAAGGAAAGTATTAGTAAGTACGGTAAATATATATTTTACTGTGGACATAAATACATCTTTTACAGTACATATATATATTTTTCAGCGTTGCTTCAGTTTGAACACCTATCACCAGCTATTAGCATAATGAGATCCAGTTTAGCTGGTTATACAAAAAATATCCTCATGTAGAGATTATAAACTTATGATTAGTTTTTAAACGTGTCACTTGAAGCCCTTTGAGGCAACTTCCTACAACGATCAGATTCTTGAACCAACCTCAACACTGCAGACTATCTGTGGCTTCACCATGGACTGTTTTTTATTTTCTCATTGTGTTTTTGCGTTACTAGCTTGTTATTTTTGCAGCCCTCTTCTCTTTTGCTGTTGTTCGTGTAAGGTTGAACTTATTTTTTCAATGGACTGCCAAGAGTATTTTGATGGCTGCGTGCCCCTTATCCGGGGATACGTCCGTGCCCGGGTACGGTTAGAAAGGGAATACGCCCTGTCCACGGGCACCCTGGGGATTTCCGGGACCGCTGGGGGTTGAATGCATCCTCGACAAGGAGTGTAATATAGTTATATAATAGTTTATTGTTTGTCGTGTATTATGGTGGTGGGTTCTGTTTTGGTTTTTACTGTGCTGTATATATTATTTTAATATTTGAATAAATATTTGTTTAATTTAAAAATCTTTTTTTTTTAAATAGTATTTTGACGCCGTCTTGTAAGACTTTTGTCGGCAGATTCACCAGATTCCTGTTAGCCACTAGCAGCAGTTTACTATGAACACACTTCCGTTCCACTTTGGCAGGAAGCCTTCAGCTAATGGCTCAACACACAAGATGATAAACTTCCCCATACTTTATTTTGCACAGCTTTAAGCTCAGAGGGCCAACGTTTACAGGGGATGTGCAGGGCACATTGTCTTTCACAGACAGAGGGTGGTGGGTGCCTAGAAGGTGCTGCCAGGGCTGGTGGTGGAGGCTGATACGATAGTGGAGTTTAAGAGGCTTTTGTATAGGCAGACGGATATGCAGGGAATGGAGGGATATGGCTTATGCACAGGTAGATATGAGATGGGCTTGTCATCATGCTCGGCACAGATATTGTGGGCTGAAGGGCCTGCTCTGTAGCGTACTATGTTCTATGTTCTAGGCTTCCATCCACACATGCATTCAGAACACAAACTGATTGTTTACCAAATAACTTGTATCCACCATTATTAATTTAGCTTTTATAAACCAAATCCAGTCATTTTAACAATGGGCTCTTCACAGCTCTCTTCTGAAAGGTCAATGCAGAAGATGAGTTTAGCTGTGGCAGTTTCAACACGACTGTGCATGCGCGCAAAGGTTTACATGGAAACCACTGATTACAGCATTTGTTCTTGCGGAGATGTCAAATTGGAGCATTCTGTAGAAACACAGCTTGCCTATAAGTGCAGCTGCAATGTTGGGCGGCAGCAGTCGCATCTGATGGGACACAATCGTGCTGTTTGTGAGAGTTTGTGCAAACACTCACTGCCACTGGCTTCATGATTGTCACCTGTGCCGAGGTACAGTCAGACGGTTTTCTTGCGTGCTATCCAATCGAATTCCATCATACTGTACACGTGTACAATCGTGCCGCGTGAAGCGCGTAGTACCAGACGGCCACTCCCTCTTCTCCCGTCAGGCAAGAGGTACAGAAGTGTGAAAACACACACCTCTAGATTCAGGGACAGTTTCTTCCCAGCTGTTATCAGGTAACTGAACCATCCTACCACAACCAGAGAGCGGCCCTGAACTACTATCTACCTCTTTGGAGACCCTCGGACTATCCTTGATCGGACTTTACTGGCTTTACCTTGCACTAAACGTTATTCCATTGTCATGTATCTGTACACTGTGGATGGCTGGAGTGTAATCTTTCTGCTGACTGGTTAGCACGCAACAAAAGCTTTTCACTGTATCTCGGTACACGTTACAATACACTAAAGCTGGCAGAGTGCAGAATATGGTTCTCAGTATTGAAGCATCACAATGTCCACAATGAGGCCTTTCCCTTTGATGAAGGAGTTACTAGAAGCATGCAGAGTTGGCAGATTCCCCACCATCAGGGCCGTGCCCTCTTCTCACTGCTGCCGTCAGGCAGGAGGTACAGAAGCCTGAAGTCCCACACCACCAGGTTCAGGAACAGGTACATTCCTACAACCATCAGGTTCTTCAACCAACCTGCTCTACCGAAACCTCACCCATTCCTTCTCTCCAGAGATCCTGCCTGACCTGCTGAGTTACTCCAGCTTTGTGTGTCTATCTACCCTGATCCTATCTTGACAACAGAGCTTTTATAGACCATGTCTTGCACTACTTACCCCACCCCCCCTCGCCTTTCCCAGGGTCGAGGATTCTAAAACTAGAGGGCTTTGGCTCAAGGTGAGCCGAGAGAGATTTAAGGGTTTCAGTGGTGCCTTTTTCACTCGGGGGAGGGGTCCGTAGCTGGAATAAGCTGCCAGAGGAAGCTATAGATGCAAATACACTCACAACTTTGAATGGAAACTTGGACAGATATGGCTCTGGTTATGATAAGAGTCTGAGGGTCTAAAACATTACCCATTCCTTCTCCAGAGATGCTGCCTGTCCCGTCGAGTTGTGGATGGGAAGGGTTTGGTGGGCTATGGGACAAATGCAGGCAAATGGGACTCGCCCTGTATGCCAACTTGGTCAGCATGGATGAGGTGGGCCGAAGGGCCCGTTTCCCTGCTGTTACAGCTCCGTGACAGAAGGATCCAGGTAATGCAGGCTCACCTTAACTCTTCTGCCCTCAGGAAAGCGCGACAGGTCCATCAAATCACACACCGCAAGATTAACAAACAGTTTCTACCCCAAGGCCATCACTACTCTGAACTCTACACTGAACACACAGCCCCCATAGCCAATATGTTGTACTGCCATAACACTGTACTGTGGAATATTGCACATTCTGACTTGATGTTTTTCTTGCCTTTATTATTTGTCATTATTATTTATCTGTACGTTGGAGCTCCGCTCGGGCAGGGCGCCCACAACAAATACATACGTTTGTTGTATGTATTTACAATGACATTTAAATATGTATGATTAGTATAATTGTGCCTCATTGTAGCCTGGAGTTGGGGTTCAGTGGGGAGGGACTAGAGGGGGGGGGGGGGTGCGGATACTGATAGTGAGAGAGCGGGGGCGAGGAGGACAAAGGGGGCTGACGCAGGAATGGAGAAGGTTGCAATGACTTTCATGATGCTTCACATCATACTGGGACAGGCAAACATGGAGAGGGAGAATAGTCAGAACATCTCAGAGTTCAGTGAACTCTGGACGCTGTGAGTAGTTCAGTTCAGAGATACAGCCCGGCAACAGGCCCTTCGGCCCACCGAGTCCACGCCGACCAGCGATCCCCGCAAATTAACACTAATCTACACCCACCAGGGACAATTTCATGTTTATACCAAACCAATTAACCTACAAACCTAAAGGTACACAAAAATGCTGGAGAAACTCAGCGGGTGCAGCAGCATCTATGGAGCGAAGGAAATAGGCAACGTTTCGGGCCGAAACCCGGAAGGGTTTCGGCCCGAAACGTTGCCTATTTCCTTCAGGGTTTTCGCCTGAAACATTGCCGATTTCCTTCGCTCCATAGATGCTGCTGCACTCGCTGAGTTTCTCCAGCATTTTTGTGTACCTTCGAATTTCCAGCATCTGCAGTTCCTTCTTTAACAACCTACAAACCTGCACGTCTTTGGAGTGTGGGAGGAAACCGGAGATCCTGGAGAAAACCCACGCAGGTCAGGGGGAGAACGTGCAAACTCTGTACAGACAGCACCCATGGTCGGCAGTCTGGTGCAGTCCACGGCAGCCAGGCGATGGGGAATGGAATCAGAGGATGGAACCAAAATAACCGTTTCATTTCCCCCCAAAACATCATAAATCACTTGATGTGAACAGATTTACGTCGACAGGAAGAGATGACACTCTGCTCCTTCATTATCATAATCAATAGGCATAAATCTGCAGCTCACTGGCATGGGGCTCAAGAGGAGTTAGCAGATATATTTAGCACAGAAGTCATTCTGCCAAGCTTCTATAAATAAAATGCTAAAGAAATGTTTCTGTAAGAGTTATGAAAGCAATATAAAACGTAGAACAATGAACAGTGCAATAACAGGCTCTTTGGCCCATATTGTCCATGTCCAATATGATGCCAGGTTAAGCTAATCTCACCTGCCTGCACGTGATCCATATCCCTCCATTCCCTGTATATACAGTAAATACTAGAATATACAACAGTACAGAGCAGGAACAGGCCCTTCGGCCCACAATGTCTGTGCCAAAATTATGCCAAGCTAGACTATTTGCCCCTGTCTGCATGTGATCCATATCCCTCCATTCCCTGCATATCCACGTGCCGATCTAAAAGCCTCTTAAACTCCACTATCATATCTGCCTCCACCACCACCCCTGGCAGTGCGTTCCAGGCACCCACTAGTCCCCGTGCAAAAAACCTTCTTTAAACTTTGCCCCTCTCATCTTATCTAGTTTTTGACATTTCCACCCTGGGGGGGAAAAAGGTTTTCATTGCCTCCAAAGCCTCCACATTCGTCCTGTGATGGGTCGGCCAGAACTGTACCCAATACTCCAAATGCAGCCAAAAAACAAGTTTAGTTTAGTAAATTGTACCGAGGTTCAGTGAAAAGCATGAGTTGTGCGCTAAGCAGTCAGCGGAAAGAAAATGTATGATTACAATCGTGCCGTTCACAGTCCCAGAAAGCTGAAAGATGATCTTCTATTGGTAAAGGGCCTGTCCCACTTGGCGATTTTTTCGGCGACTGCCGGCGTCATATCAGAGTCGCCAAAAGATTTTGAACATTTAAAAATCCAGCGGCGACAAAAAAAAATGCTGCGACGCTTGAAAAAACACCGCGCGTCAATACGTGATCACGCCGCGAATTATTCGGTGACCTGATACGTCAGTCAATGATGCCGGCAGTCGCCGAAAAAAAATTGCCAAGTGGGACAGGCCCTTTAGACGTAAAGGTGAAGTGAGGCAAGTGTTAGTGATCAACCTCGAGCTCTAAACACTACTCATCTTTCAGCTTATCTCAAGGTTTTTCCTGTGTGTAATTCACTAATCAGATGTCCACTTGTTTAACTATTAATGCCAGTTGTGTCTCCACTGATATCCAATCCCAAATAACAAAAGACCCACCAATCACTGTGTGTGGTATCTTCCACGAGTGTTGAGTGTAGTTAATTTAACACAGACTGAGAATAAATCAGGAGTTGCGGGGTTTATGTTGTCTGGGTCACAGCGAGGCAGAATTTATTTGTAGTAGGACAAGATGTGTAGATTAAATATAAATTTATCAACTTCCTCATTTGTGTCTTGTATTATAATAGTTACTGCCAGTGCAAACCTTTTACTGTACAATTTAAGACAGACATAAAGTGCTGGAGTAACTCAGCGGGTGCAGCAGCATCTGTGGAGCGAAGGAAATGGGCAACCTTTCGGGCCGAAACCCTGAAGGAAATAGGCAACGTTTCGGGCCGAAACCCGGAAGGGTTTCGGGCCGAAACGTTGCCTATTTCCTTCGCTCCATAGATGCTGCCGCACCCGCTGAGTTTTTCCAGAATTTTGGTCTACCTTATCATTTATAGTGTGGTTCCGTATAGCTTACAAAGCACAGAAGTACACTGTGCCAGGGTAACTCAGCGGGTCAGGCAGCATCTGTGGAGAACATGGATAGGTGATGTTTCACAGAGTGCTGGAGTAACTCAGCGGGTCAGGCAGCATCTGTGGAGAACATGGATAGGTGACGTTTCACAGAGTGCTGGAGTAACTCAGTGGGTCAGGCAGCATCTGTGGAGGTGATGTTTCGGGTCGAGACCCTTCTTCAGACAGTCAGGAGAGAGGGGAAAGAGAGGTATAGACGGTACTTAGGAGAAATGAATGGAAGATATGCAGAAAGCAACGCTAATCAAGGAACGGTGGAGCCCACAATGGTCCATTGTTGGCTGTGGGAGAACGTGCTATACAGACAGTGGAACTCAACAGGGCGACAGTAAAACCCTCATGATGACGAGGGTGGGGGAGGGACAGAGAGAGAGGGGACGCAAGGGTTACTTGAAGTTACCGCTGGTCTGTAAGCTGTCATTCCTATTCTCCACAGACGCTGCCTGACCCGCTGAGTTACTCCAGCACTTTGTGTCTGTCTTCGGTTTAAACCGGCATCTGCAGTTCCTCCCTCCACCTTTTACAACACAGTCGGGTGCCTCATGAGAATCCCACTCATGTACCACATGTCAATGTTCTTACATTTTATAATTCTTAAAAGGTAGAAAGAAATGGAATCCATGTGACAGACACTCACTCCTGGGGTACATTCCCGTGTGTGATTCAATATTGCAGTGACATGGATTTGTTCAGTACCTCCTGCAGGAATTGCTGAGTCCCTCGAGCGGCAATGACCCCCATTAACTTCCTGTCACCAGTGATAAATGTCTCTAGAACACAAACAAATGCAGCACTAAAACTGCCTGACACGTCCCGTCCATGAACACCGCGCTAATCAATGGGCCAGAACTCGCTGAATGACGGAGATAACAGCCACCTGAGCTTTTAATGATGTAACCCACTAACAGTTCACACAGCTGAGAAGGTGCCTGCTTGTGGCAACACTAACAATCGTTCCGCTCACATTGGGAGTCGGACATTTGGCGGCATAAATAAACGTGCCGGATTTCTGCCAGTCTACGTCACCTTCGGTTTTACGGCAAAACATTTCAAAACACCATTGAACATTTCTGACTCATTCTCATCCTTTCTGAGATGGTGGGAGACCATTGTCGGAATAGTCCCACCTCTCAGCACTGTGGGCTCAGTGCTGGGCATCACAGCACTGCAGGGACACATCCTTGTACGGTATGGGTACAATGATGCGGGAGGAGCACCAAGGCAAATTCCTTGTATGTGAATACTTGGCCAATAATTAATTCATTCATTCATGATGCTCCCATCTCCAGCATGTACTGCACACACCCATCACTCTCCTGGTGAACATATGCTCCTCAACTTCCCCCATTTCCTTCCACCAATTACTTTAACTCTATGCCCCCTGACTTTTGACTCTTCTGCCATAAGTTCATAAGTCATACGAACAGAATTAGACCATTCGGCCCTTCGAGTCTACCCTGCCATTCAATCATGACTGATCTATCTTTCCCTCTCAACCTCATTCTGCCTTCTCCCCATAACCCTTGACAACCTTGCTAATCAAGAACCTGTCAATCTCTGCTTTAAAAATACCCAAAGTCGGCCTCCACAATGAATTCCACAGACTCACCACCCTCTGACTAAAGACATTTCTCCTCATCTCCTTCCTAAAAGAACGTCCTTTAATTCTGAGCTTATGACCTCTAGTCCTAGACTCTCCCAATAGTGGAAACATCCTCTCCACATCCACTCTATCCAAGCCTTTCACTATTCGGTACGTTTCAATGAGATCCCCCCCTCATTCTTCTAAACTCCAGCGAGTACAGGCCCAGTGCCGACAAACGCTCATCATAGGTTAACCCACTCATTCCTGGGATCATTCTCGTAAACCTCCTCTGGACCCTCTCCAGAGCCAGCACATCCTTCCTCAGATATGAAGACCGAAATTGCTCACAATACTCCTCGACTCCCCCATTAGTGGAAACATAGGCCTCTGGAAACTGGTCCAGAACCCTCACAAATGTATACCTTGTCTTCCTCCATCCTCATCTGATCCAAAGCAAATGGCCCCAAACTATAAAACCTTTTCTCAATTTACTTTCTTCCAAGAAGGACAACTCCAGCTCATCCAATCTCTCAGCACAGGGCTGGTAACATCACAGAGAGAAACAGAGTGTTGGTTCTGATGAAAGTGTATTGAGGCAAGACATTGACTGTTTCTCTCTCCAGAGATGCTGCCTGACCTGCAGAGTATTGCCAACATTCTCTATTGCATTTTAGATTTCCAGCATCTGTTTCTTTCTTTCTTTCTATCTGGACCTTTGCGGTTAGAGTGAACTACTGATTATGTTTTAGAATCTTAGGGAGTGGGAAACAAAGAGAAAATTAAAGAGAAAGACAAAGCGAGCGAGGGAGGGAGAGTGAGAGGAAAAGAATAAAATAGGGAACATGATCATTTATTAATAATCCTGTGATAATTGATTTCTCTAACTTCAAGTAATCCTTGCATCCCCTCTCTCTCCATCCCTCCTCCACCCAAGTCCTTGTACTAGTTTTAAAGTCGTCTTGTTGAGTCTCATTGTCACTTAGACCACAGCTAGCAGCCTTTATCATCATTCATTTCATATCTTTCATTCATTTATTCTATATCTCTCTACATCACCGTCTATATCTCTCGTTTCCCTCTCCCCTGACTCTCAGTCTAAAGAAGGGTCTTGACCCGAAACGTTACTCATTCCTTCTCTCCAGAGATGCTGCCTGTCCCGCTGAGTTACTCCAGCATTCTGTGTCTATCTTCCATCTAATCTTCAATGGCACGACAATGGTCTGTTTTCCTTTCTGCTGCTCATCACAACGCTAGCCAATGATCCTTGCTGTTTGTCAGTGGGGCAGTGCAGCGTTGATGTCTCATCATGCCCCAGCCATCTTATTTTCATTAACATTGCCCATTCTTTCACTGCTGGAATTCTCCGACTAATGTTCTACCAAAAAGGGATCTGTTATCCTTTAATCCCCAAAACCATTCCCTGATGGTTGCAATTACAATACAAAGTAGAGATGAACAACAAAAGACAGAGATAGCCCTGCGATCAGTCTGAGGAAGGGTCCCGGCCCAAAATCTCACCTGTCCATGTTCTCCAGGAATGCTGCCTGACCTGATGAGTTACTCCAGCATTTTGCGCCTTTCCTTGGTAAACCAGCATCTGCAATTCCTTGTCTCCAAAACCTAGGAGGCCATTCTGCCCATAAGGGCTATGCCAGCTCTCAAATCAATCTCAACCATCCCATCCCCTCATTGACTCAGGCTGATATTCTGCAGGTAATTGATCAACCAGCTGTCTGTGGCAATGAGTTCCACAGATTCACCACTGGGGTGTTTGTGGAAATGAGCACCTGAGGTAAACGCACCCAGTCACAAAGAGAACATGGGAACTCCACACAGACAGCAGATGGTCAGGATTCAATCTGGGTTGCTGGAGATGCAAGGCAGCCGTTCTGCGGCAGAGGGTGTGGGTTCATGGCACAAGCTGCCAGAGGATGGAGTTGAAGCAACTACAATTTCAAAGTTATTTAGGCAGGTACGTGGATAGGAAAGTTTGAAAGCAATATAGGCCAAATGTGGGTAAATGGGACTAGCTTACATGGGTCAACATGGATGAGTTGGGCCGAAGGGCCTGTTTCAGTGTTGTATGACTCTCTGCTTACTGTGTGGCTGAAGTGAGACTCGTTCCAACTCCAGCCCATTGGAAACTCAAACCATCATTGGGCAAGAGTGTTGGATGGCTCTGGGCCTCGACTCACTGGAGTTTAGAAGGAAACCTACTGATTAATGAAAGGCCTGGATACAGTGGATGTGGAGAGGATGCTTCCAGTAGTGGGAGAGTCTAGGACCAGGGGGCACAGCCTCAGAATAAAAGGACCTACCTAGATGACCTCCCGTCTACCTCATTGGAGACCTTTGACCGTTTTTTAATCAGACTTCCATGTTATATCTTTGCACTAAATGACGTGCCCTTTATACTTAGTCTTTGCATCCTGAATGGCTCGATTGTCACATTCTGAACCACCGCAAACACATATGCCCGCATCCTGTTCATGGATTTCAGCTCTGCATTCAATACAATAAACCCGGCTAAATTGTTCAATAAATTACTGGACATGAACATTGATCCATGCATTTGCCACTGGATTCACAGCTTTCTCCGGAACAGGCAACAAAGGGTGAGGATCAACAATAACACATCCTCCCCTCTGTTCCTCAGTACAGGTACACCCCAAGGCTGTGTTCTCTCACCCTGGCTATTTTCCCTTTACACAAACCAGCTCACATCCCACCACAGCTCCGTCAACCTGTACAAGTACGCGGACGACTCAACCATCATAGGATTCATCACCAACAACCAAGAAACTGAATACCGTGCACAGGTCAACCAAGCAGTGACCTGGTGCACAGACCATGACCTCTTACTCAATTCATCAAAAACAAAAGAACTTATCATCGACCCAAGGCGCCAGCCATCCCCCAAAACTCCTGTGCTCATTAATGATGAATCCATCTCCATCACTGACACATTCAAACTCCTTGGAACCCACATCAGCAACAACCTCAAATGGAGGACAAACGCAGACCACATTTATGGGAAAGCCCAGCAAAGACTTTTCCATCTCCGACAGCTAAGGAAGTTCAGAGTAAGATCTCATCTCATGCTCCGCTTCTATACAGCCATCATTGAAAGCATCCTCACTTCATCCATCACAGTCTGGTTCGGCAGTCTCGACTCACTCTCCCGCAAGAAATTACAGCGCATCATCAACAGAGCATCAAAAATTATTGGCTTACCCCTACCATCCCTTGAATCACTTTATCACAAACGGTCACTGCACAGAGCCCGCAAGATCATCTCTGATCCTACCCACCCTGCACACTATGCCTTTCAGCTACTGCCCTCTGGGAGGCGTTACAGGTCAATTGCCTCCAAAACAAGCCGCCTCCAAAACAGTTTCATTCCCACTGCAATTAACATTTTAAACTCTGTACGGTGAGGAATAAGAATAAGCATGGCACTTATGTATTATGTAATGTGTCTGTCTGTATGTACATCTATGTTATAAGTTTAATGTTGATGAAAGGTTGGAACCTGTACCGAGCTGTACTGATAACAAATTCCACCAGCCTGGCTGTGTGGTCATTAAAATATACAATACAATACAATACAATACAATGTATAGTCTTGTTCTTGACTGGATAGCATGCAAACAAAGCTATTCACTGTATCTCGGTACACACAGCAATAATAAAGTAACTAAACCAAATGAATGGAGATTAGGAGGAATTTCTTTAGCCAGAGAGTGGTGAATCTGTGGAACTCATTGCCACAGACGGCTGTTTGAGGCCAAGTCATTGGGCACTTTTAAAGTGGAGATTGATAGGTTCTTGATTAGTAAGGGTGTCAAAGGTTACTGGAAGAAGGCAGGAGAATGGGGTTAGGAGGGAGAGTTAGATCAGCCATGATTGAATGGCGGACTTGATGGGCCGAATGGCCTAATTCTGCTCCAATATCCTATAAATTAGCAATTTGCAGATTTTAGCTCGTGATAGCAGTGGATTTAAGGGCTGGAACCTTCACCTTCCTGTTTCGACGAATGCACAATCAAATCAGATCAAATAGAACAAGTTGTCCTACAACTTTAGGCTGTGCACGCCATACGCAAGAAGAAGAAGTGGATTTAAAATTCAGTTAATAATCTGTAATTTAGAACGGCAACAGAAACATATGGTCTTTGAGATAACGACCACAAAAATAGTTGACTGTCGTAAAATCCCAACTGGTTTGCGAATGCACATCAGGGGAGGAAAGCTTACTCGGTGTAGGAAGGAACTGCAGATGCTGGTTTACCCCGAAGGTAGACGCAAAATGCTGGAGTAACTCAACGGGACAGGCAGCATCTCTGGAGAGAAGGAATGGGTGACGTTTTGGGTCGAGACCCCTCATCAATCTCTGTGATCTACACATGACTCCAGACCCACCCATCTGTGATTGACCCAGAGAGTCAGAGTCAGGGGGATCCATGGTACTCACACACAGTGTGACTAGACTGGACAGCCCACAGAACAAGCTTCTCACTATCTCTGTACGCGTGACAATAAACAATCAACTAACTCCAATCACCAACCTTGTACTTTGTGAAGAGTCCACCAGGAACTATACTGGAAATTGTACAATTTTATATTGTTACATTTACACCAAGCCAATTAACATACAAACATGTACGTCTTTGGAATGTGGGAGGAAACCGAAGATCTCGGAGAAAACCCACGCAGGTCACAGGGAGAACGTACAGACAGCGGCCGTAGTCGGGATCGAACCCGGGTCTCCAGCGCTGCATTTTGCTGTAAGGCAGCAACTCTACCGGTGCGCCACCGTGACTGCCCTTGAAACCTCATGACACCCACCAGAAAGGCCGTTCACAGTGAAAAATGCCCTGTGAGAAAATGGTCTGCAGAGTAATGGCGATGTTATATAAGGCTCTGTCAAGCGGTGAATCTTCCCAGACAACATGCAGCAGAAGGGGTTGTCCTTACCTATAGGGATGGAGGAGATTTGGGTGTAAAGGTCCAGCATCCTGTTGCCGTCCACGTCCACCAGGTAGTTGCCCCGACTCTCCTCATAGTCACAAAAGAAGTTCACAGCACCCACGTTCTGAAACAGGGAGAGAGAGAGACAAACTGAACTATAATGTGCGCAGTGTGTAGGAAGGAACTGCAGATGTTGGTTTAAACCGAAGGTAGACACAAAAAGCTGGAGTCACTCAGCGGGACAGGCAGCATCTCTGGAGATAAGGAATGGGTGATGTTTTGCGTCGAGACCTAAGGGTTAAGGATATGGGCCTGTCCCACTTAGGCGATTTTTTGGGCGACTAGGCGACTGCCGCAAAATTTTCAACATGTTGAAATTTTTTTGGCGACAGTGGTGACAATTTTGCTGTTGTATGTTGTTGTACGTTCTGTCGTAGGTTGTCGCCAGGTGTCGGATGTGAATTCCATTAAAACTAGTCCCAGGCAGTCACCTAAAAAGGCACCTAAGTGGGACAGGCCCTTTAGGGTTCTTCAGAAGGGTGTCGACATGAAACGTCACCCAAGATTCAAGAGAGTTTATTGTCATGTGTCCCAGATAGGACAATGAGATTCTTGCTTTGCTTCAGCACAACAGAATATAGTAGGCATAAATAAATACAGAACTGATCAGTGTGTCCATATACCAATGCATATATATATATATACACACATAAAAACCAGATAAAGTGCAAAGGGCTATTAATGTTCAGAGTTTTGTTTGAGTTGAGTTTAATAGCCTGATGTCTGTGGGGAAGTAGCTATTCCTGAACCTGGATGTTGCAGATTTCAGGCTCCTGAAGGCAGCGGGGAGATGAGTGAGTGGCCAGGATGGTGTGGGTCTTTGATGATGCTGCCAGCCTTTTTGAGGCAACGACTGCGATAGATCCCCTCGATGATGGGGAGGTCAGAGCCGATGATGGACTGGGCAGTGTTTACAACTTTTTGCAGTCTTTTCCGCTCCTGGACGCTCAAGTTCCCGAACCAAGCCACGATGCAACCGGTCAGCATGCTCTCTACTGTGCACCTGTAGAAGTTCGAGAGAGTTCTCCTTGACAAACCGACTCTCCGTAATCTTCTCAGGAAGTAGAGGCGTTGATGTTTTTTTCTTTATAATTGCATCAGTGTTCTCGGACCAGGAGAGATCCCATTCCTTCCCTCCACAGATGCTGCCTGTCCCGCTGAGTTTACTCCAACTTTTTGTGTCTATAGTATGCACAGACAATGACACACATTCACACGTTGCCAGACTCCAGTTCAGTTCAAGAAGGAAAGGCAGCTGCTAGTTTACACCGGAGATTAGACACAAGCGCTGGAAGTAACTCAGCGGGACAGGCACCATCTGTGGAGGACATGGATAGGTGACGTTTTGGATCAGACTGAATGACTCCAGCATCCTGTGTTCTATGGAAGGAGTGGTCTGGCAAAGTCTCTAGGAGGTTAAATCCAGAGATGCTGCCGGACCTGGGGAATGCTTCCAACTTGTCCAGGTTTTACTTGAGAATGTAACTGTATTTTTGCAGTTGCTAAACACATTGCAAAGTAGATCCAGGTTCAGGAGATGAGTTGGGTTTGTTTAATGGAGAGGAACCCTTCTCTACATTGATATTCCTTTTAATTTGACAGGAATAAATGAAAGAATACAGCACTGGCTGGAACTCCCTTTGATGCGGTACCAACAGCTGAACAGACAGAGATAACCTCGCCTTCAGCTGCTTCTCATCTTTATTTTTCTAAACATAATCCTGCACTGTTATGGAGCAGCCTCTGCTCATTGTACCTGACCTACACCAGCCGCAGTGATTAGCTTCACAGTCAACATTCTACACCATCAACCAGGGTTCACACAACATCCTGCCTCTTGGAATCTTTTCCCACAAGCCCTGGCATCATTCAATGCTGCCCTTTGACCTGGCTAGAGTCAACAATGATTTATCGTCGTGTGTCCAGAAACAGAAGAACAAAATTCTTACTGGAATCTTAAGATTGTTAAGGGTTTGGACACGCTAGAGGCAGGAAACATGTTCCCGATGTTGGGGGAGTCCAGAACCAGGGGCCACAGTTTAAGAATAAGGTGTAAGCCATTTAGAACGGAGACGAGGAAACACTTTTTCTCACAGAGAGTGGTGAGTCTGTGGAATTCTCTGCCTCAGAGGGGCGGTGGAGGCCGGTTCTCTGGGTGCTTTCAAGAGAGAGCTAGATAGGGCTCTTAAAGATAGCGGAGTCAGGGGATATGGGGAGAAGGCAGGAACGGGGTACTGATTGAGGATGATCAGCCATGATCACATTGAATGGCGGTGCTGGCTCGAAGGGCCGAATGGCCTACTCCTGCACCTATTGTCTATTGTCTATAGAATCATTGAATTCTTCTCCAGGATGTCTGTGGAGTGATGATCTCCAAGAGCCGGCACGGTGGTGCAGTGGTGGAGCTGATGCCTCATAGCGTGAGAAACCCAGGGTCGATCCTAACTACAGGGGCTGTCTGTACCGAGTTTGTACGTTCTCCCTATGACCCGCGTGGGTTTTCTACGAGGTCTTCAGTTTCCTCCCACACTCCAAAGACGTACAGGTTTGTAGGTTAATTGGCTTGGTGTAAAATTGTCCCTCGCCTGTGTAGACAGTGTTAGTGTGCGGGGATCGCTGGTCGTTGCAGACTCGGCGGGCCGAAGGTCCTGTTTCCGCTCTGTATCTCTAAACTAAACTAAAACCCTGCCCAAGCCGGGACATCTACAGACGATTCTCCTTGTTCTCTGCACGAGTCATCACCCAGCTTTTACTTTAGTTTAGTTTAGAGATACAGCGCAGAAACATGCCCTTCGGCCCACCGTGTCCGCGCCGACCAGCGATCCCTGCACACCTACACCCACTAGAGACAATTTTTACATTTACCAAGCCAATTAACCTACAAACCTGTACGTCTTTGGAATGTGGGAGGAAACCGAAGATCTCGGAGAAAACCCACGCAGGTCACGGGGAGAACGTACAAACTCCGTACAGATAGCACCCGTGGTCGGGATCGAACCCGGGTCTCCGGCGCTGCATTCGCTGTATGGCGGCAACTCTACCGCTGCGCCACCGTGATCTGTGGTTTTCTCAACTACTCCCAGAGGTCAGATAGCGACTTCCAAATTACCGTGTGGATTACCTCCATCCAGAGGACATAGTCCTCACCCTGTGACAACTCCACGAGAGGGGCAGAGGAGCAGCAGGACAAGGATGTATTTAAGGCAGAGATAGATCGATTCATGATTAGTGCGGGTGTCAGGGGTTGTGGGGAGAAGGCAGGAGAGTGGGATCAGGAGGGAGGGATAGATCAGCCATGATTGAATAGCGGAATAGACTTGATGGCTGAATGGCCTAATTCTGCTCTAATCACATGATCATATGGTCTTAATAAATGAGGCACGTTAGCCACAGAAGGATGGCCTGGAATTTTAATCACATCAGTGAACCGTGAAAGACTGTGGGTGTAACAAAGACCGTCTCTCGCTCTCTTCCTTCCTCTCCTCACACAATACAATCAAATGTCCTTCACCAGAACACCTACTAGTACTGATGTTTAGCAAAAGGCAATTTAACCAGACTTGAAGAAATGAGGAACTTTATCTGACACATATTAAAACATGTGAAATGACAGGATAACTAAAATTGTTCAGAGTGATGTAGCTTGATGTTGATGAATTGCCAACTTTGCTAAACAAAGGCACCTTTGTGCTGTGGAAGTATGGCTTTATAAATCTTTTTAATAATGAGAACTGGGATTTAAGGAGGATTGAATGTTGATCTTCACAGAACAAGTAACTAATTGAAACACAAGACACATCTTCACTCCACTGCTGGTGGAAGGTGATTCTGAAACGACATTATTGCAACACATGAGTGAGTGGTTCTCAAACTGCTGTTTATCTCAAAACACTCTGCTGCCATCTGTTCTGGTAAAATGCTCATTTTGTTCTATATTCTTTCTTGCTGCCTTCAGCTGATATGAAGCTGGCCACTTGCCTGCTTCACAGCAGTTCAAATTAAATGCCAAAGAATGTTGCAACTCCAAAAGTAATAAAAAAGCGTCTGAAAGATTGATTCATGTTTTGTGTGGAACCGATTTAGAAACATAGAAAATAAGTGCAGGAGTAGGCCATTCAATATAATCATGGATGATCATCCAATATCAGTACCCCGTTCTGGCTTTTCCCCCCATATCCCTCGATTCCCTTAGCCCTAAGAGCTAAATCTAACTCTCTTGAAAACATCCAGTGAATTGTCCTCCACTGCCGTCTATGGCAGTGAATTCCACAGATTCACAACTCTCTGGGTGAAAAAGTTACCTCATCTCAGTCCTAAATGGCCGACCCCTTATTCTTAAACTGTGGCCCCTGGTTCTGGACTCGCCCAACATCTTGATATTCTTCCTGCATCTAGCCTGTCCAATCCTTTAAGAATTTTATATGTTTCTAAAGATCCCCTCTCATCCTTCTAAATTCCAGTGACTACAAGCCCAGTCGACCCATTCATTCATCATACGTCAGTCCCAGCCTCGTGAACCAACGCTGCACCAACATCTGTGCAATAGACTGGTTCTTTTTGCTCCTTTTCTTCCCAGAATCATATCATCTAACTCGGCATGACTCTAGATTCATATAATCCACAATCATATGTATTCACAAGACGTTGGATAAGTGTGAGAGGGAGAGGGAATACATGTAACTCGGCACGTTCACAGTCTTGTACCCTGGGTAGAGGGTTCTAAAACTAGAGGGCACAGGCTTAAAGTGAGAGGGGGGAGATTTAAGAGGGACCTCAGGGATAATGTATCCATTCAAGAGGGTAGAGTCCATATCTGTAATGAGCTGCCGGAAGAAGCTATAGAAGCAGACTTTGAAAAGCCATTTCCACAGATTATACGGATGGGAAGGGTTTAGATGGCCATGGGCCAAATGCAGGCAAATGGGACTAGCCCAGTACGCCAACTTGGTCGGCATAGAAACATAGAAAATAGGTACAGGAGTAGGCCATTCGGCTCTTCGAGCCTGCACCGCCATTCAATATGATCATGGCTGATCATCCAACTCAGTATCCCGTACCTGCTTTCTCTCCATACCCCCTGATCCCTTTAGCCACAAGGGCCACATCTAACTCCCTCTTAAATATAGCCAATGAACTGGCCTCAACTACCTTCTGTGGCAGAGAGTTCCACAGATTCACCACCCTCTGTGTAAAAAATGATTTCCTCATCTCGGTCCTAAAAGTCTTCCCCCTTATCCTTAAACTGTGACCCCTTGTTCTGGACTTCCCCAACATCGGGAACAATCTTCCTGCATCTAGCCTGTCCAACCCCTTAAGAATTGTGTAAGGCATGGAGAAGATGGGCCGAAGGGCCTGTTTCAGTACTGTTCAGGCATACCATGTTTTGAGCACTTGCGCCCATTTCTGTGTCACCGAGATATCTTCAGCATTGGATCTCTGGGGGTGAGAAGCAATTTGCTGAACAAGGTGTAAGACTGGAGGTGGACCTCTCATCCAGCAGGAGATTCCAGTGTCACCCCTGCAGCTTACATCCAGTTTAAATACCTCTCAAGAACCTGTCCACTGCCTACTGGAGAACAGAAGCAAGAAGGCAGAGGTTGGTTGATCATGGGCTCCAAGGCCAGCACAGGTTGCCTGATGCAGGGGCCACCAGCTGATTCATGTACTTTCCAACTACATTTTATAAGGGAGGCAATAAAAAAGCTGAATTTAAACAATATATAATTCTGCTATACAAGAGGTGGCGCAGCGGTAGAGTTGCTGCCTTACAACGAAAGCAACGCCGGAGACCCGGGTTCGATCCCGACTACGGGTGCCGTCTGTACGGAGTTTGTACGTTCTCCCCGTGACCTGCGTGGGTTTTCTCCGAGATCTTCGGTTTCCTCCCACACTCCAAAGACGTGCAGGTTTGTAGGTTAATTGGCTTGGTGTAAATGTAAAAATTGTCCCTAGTGGGTGTAGGATAGTGTTAGTGTGCGGGGATCGCTGGTCGGCGCGGACCCGGTGGGCCGAAGGGCCTGTTTCCGCGCTGTATCGCTAAACTAAACTAAACTAAAAAAAGAGAAGACGCAGGCTGGAATTCTCTCTATAGTCCGTCGTGGTCAACTGTTAAATCACTGGGAAAACTGGGAAGATACAAATGTTTGGAAGCACAAACCACCATATTCCAGAACTGCATCTTCACTGCTGGATCAGACCACACAACGGTCTTCTCAAAGTGCCGGAAGGAACTGCAGATGCTGGTTTACACCGAAGATAGACGCAAAATGCTGGAGTAACTCAGCAGGACAGGCAGCATCTCTGGAGAGAAGGAATGGGTGACATTTTCGGAAGAAGGGTCGCAACCTGAAATGTCACCCATTCCTTCTATCCCGAGATGCTGCCTGTCCCGCTGAGTCCCAGCATTTAGTGTCGGTCTTCTCATAAGCTGGGATGTAGTGGTGATCTAGTGGTCCTGACCTCCCTCCTTCACCTGTGATGCTGTAACATGATATTCTACACGTCAGTAGTTTGCTCTACCTGTTGTACTTGTGTATAGGGTGACGATCCTCATGTACAGTACGACTTGACGCAACAAAGTTTCTCACTGTATCTCCGTACACGTGACAATTATAGACCAATACCTTTGCTGTATTTCAAAGTCAGTGGCAATCTGCCAACTTGGTCACCCCCCCCCCCCCCCCTCCCCGGTGTAGGGGGCTTGGTTTGTTATGTATGGAGGCCATGTCTACACCAGGTCACATGGAAAGCTCTGGGAAAAGACTGGACGTTGCTGACCCGGCCCTGGACTAACGCGAGGCTTTGTCGCCGGGTGTGCGGTGGGAATGAGTCAGAATGACCACAAACTCTTTCCCCATCCAGCTATCAACTCAAATATGTTAGAGGTGATGCAGCGGTAGAGTTGCTGCCTTAGACCCGGGTTCAATCCTGACTACGGGTGCTGCCTGTACGGTGTTTGCATGTCCTGCTTGTGACCGCCTGGGTTTACTCCGGGTGCTCCGGTTTCCTGCCACACTCCATAAACGCACAAGGTGTAGGTTAATTGGCTTCTATAAATTATAAATTGTCCCTAGTGTGTAGGATAGTCGTGGTGTAGAGGTGATTGCTGGCTGATGATTGTCCCTAGTGTGTAGGATAGTCGTGGTGTAGAGGTGATTGCTGGCCGGCGCGGACTCGGTGGACCGGAGGGCCTGATTCCACGCTGTATTTCTAAAGTCTTTGTATATCATTGCAACGTAAGGGACCTCCAGGTTCATCGTGAGCGGTATAATTGGATTGACAAAACAAAAACTGACCTGATTTTGTGTCTGCTTCAAGGAGATCTAACTCAACACTCACCTCACATAATAATAAGGGTTGTGCAACAACTGACTAGTTTTTCTGATGCTGTCGATGATCTTTGAAACCATTCATGTTACATGAACATTTTGTCACAGGGCTGTCTGCCAACCCGTTACTAAGCTGGAAATCATTTATCTACCCGAGTTCTTGGTAAAACATGAAGGAACAAAGAAAGGTTGGAACTGAGAGAAAATCTGCTTGTGGAATGTTCAAGAAGGAACTGCAGATGCTGGAGAATCGAAGGTAGACAAAATGCTGGAGAAACTCAGCGGGTGCAGCAGCATCTATGGAGCGAAGGAAATAGGCAACGTTTCGGGCCGAAACCCTTCTTCAGACTCTAAACTGTGTGGATGCAGGAGTTTGTCCCTGACGACATGTGCATGCAAGGCTGTACCTGCCATCAAATGGTAAATAGCCAAGGAGTGCAAGGAAGTTGCCCAGGGTGCGTCCTCACACACAAATCAACAACAGTGAAGGGCCTGTCCCACCAGCATGCGACTGCATGCGTCTAGCGCGACCAAACGTGGTGGCTTGAGGCGTACGGCCTCGCGGGGCCGGTCCCACTTCCAACCGCGGAGCCGTCTGGAGTTGTGCGGAGCTGGTCCCGACATCATACTCACCAATCAGCTGGGCAGGAGGCGGGCCAACTGAATTTGGACTTCGCACGGCGTCGGGCGGTTACGTCATCACGCAACGGCACGGCAGGCGGTGACGTCATCGCGCAACGCCATGCGTTAGGCGTACCCCGTCAAGGCGCTGCGTACGGCGTCAAGACTCTGCGTGCGGCGTCGAGGCGGTGCGTGCGGCCTCCATGCGGCAGTGGGCCGGCAGGCCATTGCCGCGCGGAATTTTTGAACAGTGTCAGTTTTTCGGAGCCCCGCACGATGTCGGGACCAGCTCCGCACAACTCCACGCGGCTCCGGCGATCGAAGTGGGACCGGCCCCGCGAGGCCGTACGGCTAGCGCGACCAGGTTAGGTCGCGCTAGCCGCATGCAGTCACATGCTCGTGGGACAGGCCCTTTAATGTTACACATGTTGCAGCTTACCTGAAACTCGTTCAGCTTCTTCATTAACTCCTGTAAATAATCACACAGAAATAACAACTCAATAAATGTCCAGAAAGCAGTGTCTTTCCCTTTGTTGTGCCACGCACAACCTACTTCCTTTGAACGCACAATGAGATCAGTGTTACGTCCAAGTCAGGACAGTGAACACCATTGTGCTGTGCTTGTGCAGAGTATTGGCCTGAAGTTCTTCTCAGCCAGAGTCTGTACTTGTGTACTCTCTGGCAGAGCTTACTCAATATTTGTACCGAGCAGAAACAGCGAGAGATTTATGAGCCACCTCAGGGGCAACATTTTCACTCGGAGTGTAGTCCGTATCTGCCGTGAGGTTCTAAACATTTCCTATCCATGTACCCGTCCAAATGTCTTTTAAATGTTGTTATAGTATCTGCCTCAACTTCCTCAAGTTGCCTCAATTTAGTGAGATAGGAGCAGAATTAAGCCATTCGGCCCATCGTCTACTCCGCCATTCAATCATGGCTGATCTATCCCTCCCTCCTGATCCCATTCTCCTGCCTTCTCCCCATAACCCCTGACACCCGTACTACTCATGAATCCACCTATCTCTGCCTTAAAAATATCCAGCTTTCTGTGGCAATGAATCCCACGGATTCACCACTCTCTGACTAAAGGAGATTAGCAAGAGATACGACTGATTGGCTCTAGCCCGAGTGGGAGGAGAGAAGTGAGTCAGAGGGGGGAAAACAGTTGAAAAGTAGAAGCCAAGCACAGGCAGACTTTACTCAGATCTGCTGTAGATTTGGGAGCAACAGCAGCAGGAGATTAGCAAGAGATACGACTGATTGGCTCTAGCCCGAGTGGGAGGAGAGAAGTGAGTCAGTGCCGGGAAAACAGTTGAAAACTGAGGAATTTGGTTTGTAAATTGGTAAATCAGGCAATTTATCCGTCAATTTAAGCAAGACGGCTCTTAGCGAGCGGCCTTGTGATGGAAGTGCCCTGTGAGTAAAGTGTGAGTCTTTGGCTCGAGAGTCTTCGGCGAGGAGGCTGAGGAGAGGACACCACGCAATACGCTTGAGAGGTAGAGACGAAAGAAGATGTCAGGCAAGCTGATTCAGTGCGATGCTTGCAGTATGTGGGAGGTCAAGGACACCGCTGGTGCCTCTGGCTGCTACAAATGCGAGAAGTGCATCCAGGTAGAGCTCCTGAAGGGCCGTGTTGGGGAACTGGAGAAACAAGTGGATGACCTCCGGTTCGTCCGAGAAACGGAGTCGTTCCTCGACAAGTCCTACAGTACGATTGTTACACCTAAGGTACTGGAAGAGAGAAGGTGGGAGATGGTGAGAAAGGGAGGGAAGCATGGAATGCAAACGTCCCCGGGTGTTGTACCTCTTGTGAACAGGTTCACCCACTTAGAAGCTGTCGGGACAGAAGACGTGTTTACACTGAGCGGCGGACTGGCTTGCGATGTGAATAGGGCTGTTGAGCCAAAACCAAAAAGGCCTAAGGCAGGCAACGCCATTGTAGTGGGAGACTCGATTGTGAGAGGTACGGACAGGGGTTTCTGCGGCAACAGACGGGATGCGAGGATGGTGTGCTGCCTTCCTGGTGCCAGGATCCAGGATGTCACGGACAGAGTGCAGAAAATCCTCAAGGGCGAAGGTGAACATCCGGAAGTGGTAGTGCATGTCGGCACAAACGATGTCGGAAAGAAGGGGATGAATATTCTGCAGCGTGACTTTAGAGAGCTCGGAAAAATGCTGAAAAGCAGGACCTCCAGGGTTGTTATCTCCGGTTTGCTTCCAGTTCCTTGTGCTGGCGAGAGCAGGAACAGGGAGATACGGGACCTGAACATGTGGCTGAGGAACTGGTGCAAGGGGCAGGGAATTAGATTCTTAGATCACTGGGATCTGTTTTGGGGTAAGGGGGAACTGTACAAAAGGGACGGATTGCATCTTAACAGGTGGGGGATCAGCATTCTGGCAGGCAGGTTTGCCACTGCTACACGGGTGGTTTTAAACTGAATAAGGGGGGTGGGGTGTCGAATGGGATAGTGGAGGATGGAGTTAAAGGGAAAGGGTTTCTTAAATGTGAGAGCGTAGAGACAGAGGGGTGTAAAATGAGGGTAGAAGCAATAGGTAGCAACGTGAAAAGTAAAAGTGGAAGACAGACAAAACCAGGGCAAAAATCAAAAAGGGCCACTTTTCAACATAATTGTATAAGGGGTAAGAGTGTTGTAAAAACAAGCCTGAAGGCATTGTGTCTCAATGCAAGGAGCATTCGTAATAAGGTGGATGAGTTGAATGTGCAGATAGCTATTAATGACTATGATATAGTTGGGATCACGGAGACATGGCTCCAGGGTGACCAAGGCTGGGAGCTGAACATCCAGGGATATTCAATATTCAGGAGGGATAGAGAGAAAGGAAAAGGAGGTGGGGTAGCGTTGCTGATTAGCGAGGAGATTAACGCAATGGAAAGGAAGGACATTAGTTTCGAGGATGTGGAATCGGTATGGGTAGAGCTGCGAAACACTAAGGGGCAGAAAACGCTGGTGGGAGTTGTGTACAGGCCACCTAGCAGTAGTAGTGAAGTTGGAGATGGTATCAAACAGGAAATTAGAAATGCGTGCGACAAAGGCAAAACAGTTATAATGGGTGACTTCAATCTACATTTAGATTGGGTGAATCAAATTGGCAGGGGTGCTGAGGAAGAGGATTTCTTGGAATGTATGCGGGATAGTTATCTAAATCAACATGTAGGGGAACCAACGAGAGAGCAGGCTATTTTAGACTGGGTATTGAGTAATGAGGAAGGGTTAGTTAGCAGTCTTGTTGTACGTGCCCCCTTGGGCAAGAGTGACCATAATATGGTTGAGTTCTTCATTAGGATGGAGAGTGACATTGTTAATTCAGAAACAATGGTTCTGAACTTAAAGAAAGGTTACTTTGAGGGTATGAGACGTGAATTGGCCAAGATTGACTGGCAATTAATTCTAAAAGGGTTGACGGTGGATATGCAATGGAAGACATTTAAAGACTGCATGGACGAGCTACAAAAATTGTTCATCCCAGTTTGGCAAAAGAATAAATCGGGGAAGGTAGTGCATCCGTGGATAACAAGGGAAATCAGGGATGGTATCAAAGCGAAGGATGATGCGTACAAATTAGCCAGAAAAAGCAGCATACCGGAGGACTGGGAGAAATTCAGAGACCAGCAGAGGAGGATAAAGGGCTTAATTAGGAAAGGAAAAATAGATTATGAAAGAAAACTGGCAGGGAACATAAAAACTGACTGCAAATGTTTTTATAGATATGTGAAAAGAAAGAGCTTAGTTAAAACAAATGTAGGTCCTTTGCAGTCAGAAACAGGTGAGTTGATCATGGGGAACAAGGATATGGCGGACCAATTGAATAACTACTTTGGTTCCGTCTTCACTAAGGAAGACATAAATAATCTGCCGGAAATAGCAGGGGACCGCGGTCAAAGGAGTTGGAGGAATTGAGTGAAATCCAGGTTAGTCGGGAAGTGGTGTTGGGTAAATTGAATGGATTAAAGGCCGATAAATCCCCAGGGC
>CM075981.1:81511655-81530270 GCA_038087875.1 Malacoraja senta | reverse complement strand
CAATGGGATGATATTACCCCAGTTATAATGTATATTCATGGCTATTAATGTGATACAAATATCAAGAATATACCTTATCAATCCAACAATCTTAGTTAATCATTACTAATGCAATAAAATATCTGTGAGAATCTAGTTAATGAACTGTTCTAGGTGTAAGACATTTAATAGAAGTAATAAGAACATATCATTTATATGAACACTTCATTCTCTATGGTAATTTCTATCTTTGTAACTTCCTCCGATTATTAATTTCTTGCATTAATTTTGGCTTTTGGTTCCAATCTTGTTGGCAAAATGGTCACTTTGTAATCATGCATTATTCTTTGCCTCATCATTTGTTACATCTGTGTGTGTTCAATATTTAAAGATAAAGCATGAAACTTGCTGAATAATTAACTACATTGTCTAATGGGAATGTAATTAGTGTGAAAGCAGGACTTCAGCTCAGAGGGAGAACAGGTCATGGTGAATAAACATTTATACGTATACACACCATCAACTGGCTTCTTATTATTCAGACCTGCAAAGCACAACGGTTTTAAACTGATCAAGAATAATACCATTTTTATTTCAATACCATTTGTTTAAAAGCCACTAATGTCCTTGTAAATTTCTGATTCCATTCTCTGCCTGTCGTTCAAATCTCTTAACCAGCGGAATGGTATATCACAAATAAAATAAGTATTTTTCATATTTCATTAGCTGTGGTTTAATAACTCGTGATGGTAATTAAACAAGGCATCTTTTGTTCAGATAACTGCTTTCCAACAAGAAAAGACCAAGTGACCTCAGTCAAATTAAACCAACTCTCTCAGAAGATGTTTTTTATTCTTTTATGTTTAATGGGATGTGGATGTCACTGACAAGACTAATGGTTGTTCCCCACTACTGTTTACTTCAAAAGCTCCAACATGTTCAAGTGGCAGAGTTATAGACAATAGACAATCGGTGCAGGAGTAGGCCATTCGGCCCTTCGAGCCAGCACCACCATTCAATGTGATCATGGCTGCTCATCCACAATCAGTACCCCGTTCCTGCCTTCTCCCCGTATCCCCCCGACTCGCTATTTTTAAGAGCCCTATCTAGCTCTCCCTTGAAAGTATCCAGAGAATTAGCCTCACCGCCCTCTGAGGCAGAGAATTCCACAGACTCACAACTCTCTGTGTGAAAAAGTGTTTCCTCGTCTCCGTTCTAAATGGTTTAGTGGGATATAAACATCACTTGTGTAGGAAGGAACTGCAGGTGCTGGTTTAAACCGAAGATGGACACAAAATGCTGGAGTAACTCAGCGGGACAGGCGGCGTCTGTGGAGAGAAGGAATGGGTGACGTTTTGGGTTTCGGGTCTCACCCATTCCTTCTCTCCAGAGATGCTGCCTGTCCCGCTGAGTTACTCCAGCATTTTGTGACTAATAACATAATTTCCTCAACTCTGTCCACGTTGCTTAAGTTGGGAAGATTGTCAAGAACATGTGGTAATTGGCAGCACATCGCTGAACAGCTTGGTGCTTTCCTCTTGTAGTTTTCTGAGGAGTGGAATGAAAGTGTTCAGACCTGTTCCCCTGGCAGCTGTCTGGAGACTGGCAGCCACTAGCATCTGTATCGGATCCAAACCAAGCTGCAGAGGCGGGAATGTTGTGATCTGTAACACACTGCCAGCTCAAACCTCCACGGCCATCGTACATGGACACTGACTGCAAAGCCAAGGTCCGCACTGAAGTTCAGTACAGATTCAATCGTGTTTAGAAATGCCTGTCCCACAGGTACTGACATTATCCGGCAGCTCCTGCCTTCCATTGAGGGGAAATTAACACAGCCTTATAAGCCGAGAATTCTGCCCTGAATTGTGTAGGAAGGAACTGCAGATGCTAGTTTAAATCGAAGATAGACACAAAATGCTGGAGTAACTCAGCGGACAGGCAGCATCTCTGGAGAGAAGGAATGGGTGACGTTTCTGGTTGAGACCCTTCTTCAGACTGATGTCAGGGTAGGGGCCGGGACAGAGATAGAATGTAGTCAGACTGGTGGGAGAACTGGGGAGAGGAAGGGATGGAGAGAGAAGGAAAGCAAGGGCTATCTGAAGTTAGAGGTCAATGTTCATACCGCTGGGGTGTAAACTACCCAAGCAAAATATGAGGTGCTGTTCCTCCAATTTGCGTTGGGCCTCATTCTGACAATGGAGGAGTCGCAGGTCAGAAAGGTCAGATTGGGAATGGGAGGGGGAGTTGACGTGCTGAGCCACCAGGAGATCAGCTAGGTTAAGGAGGACTGAGAGGAGGTGTTCAGCGAAACGATCGCCGAACCTGCGCTTTGTCTCGCCGATGTACAGAAGTTGACAACCTGGAACAGCAGATGCAGTAGGTGAGGTTGGAGGAGGTGCAAGTGAACTTCTGCCTCACCTGAAAAGACTGTCAGGGTCCTTGAATGGAGTCGAGGGGGGAGGTAAAGGGACAGGTGTTGCATCTCCTGCGGTTGCTGGGGAAAGTACCTGGGGAGGGGGTGGTTTGGGTGGGAAGGGACGAGTTGACCAGGGAGTTACGGAGGGAACGGTCCTCTGCGGAAAGCAGAAAGGGGTGGAGAAGGGAAGATGTGGCCATTAACTTCTCTAACTTCAAATAGCCCTTGCTTTCCCTCTCCATCCCTTCCCCTTCCCAGTTCTCCCACCAGTCTGACGGTCTCCGACTACATTCCATCTTTGTCCCACCCACTCCCCTGACATAAATCTGAAGAAGGGTCTCGCCCCGAAACGTCACCCATTCCTTCTCTCCAGATATGCTGCCTGTCCCGCTGAATTTCTCCAGCATTTTGTTTCTACGTACTATATACAACACTATATACCAAGTCAAGTCAAGTCACATTTATTATATAGCACATTTAAAAAACAACTCTCGTTGGCCAAAGTGCTTTACATTTGTTATAAGAATAGCATAAACAAACAAACTACATACATATATACATGTAGCCCTCACTCAGAGGACGTCAGGAAAGGCTTGGGAGTATAGATAAGTATTTAGTCTTGACTTAAAAGAGTCGATGGAGGGGGCAGTTCTGATGGGAAGGGGATGCTGTTCCACAGTCTAGGGGCTGCAACCGCAAAGGCGCGGTCGCCCCTGGGCTTATGCCTAGACCGTGGGATATTCAGCAACCCCAAGTCGGCCGATCTGAGGGGCCTGGAGGTGGAGTGGTGGGTGAGAAGACTTTTAATGTAGGTGGGGGCAAGCCCATTGAGGGCTTTGTAGACATAGAGGAGGATCTTGAAATGTATACGGAACCGCACAGGGAGCCAGTGGAGAGAGGCCAGGATCGGGGTGATGTGGTCCCTTTTTCGGGTGCCCGTCAGGAGTCTCGCTGCGGTTGGCGTTTTGGACCAGTTGCAGGCGGGACAGGGAAGATTGGCTGATGCCAGTGTAAAGGGAGTTGCAGTAATCTAGGCGGGAGGAGATAAATGTGTGGATGATCTTTTCCAGATCATCAAAGTGGAGCATAACTCTTGATTAGTACGGGTGTCAAGGGTCACGGGGAGTGGGCAGGAGAATGGGGTTGGGAGGAAAAGATAGATCAGCCATGATTGGATGGCGGAATAGACCTGATGGGCCGAATGGCCTACTTCTGCTCCTAGAACCTATGAACACATCAGCGAATTAACTGAGGACTTCAGGGTTTTACCCCTTCAGCAACGGATCCAATTTGTGAACACACTTTGCTACAGATAATTAGACAGCCAAATGCCTGAGAGAATAAGGAGACATTCTGCGTACAACATCTGCCACATTTTCCATTTTGGAAGCTGGCGAGCGTGAGTGTGAATGGGCTACAGATTACACTTGAATGTTCAGAGCATCAACAGGGTGATTATACACCAGAGACAGCGTTGCAGATTCACTCTGACACACTCTGGGCAACGACTGCCTGTGAGTGAGAACTGAACTGGGTTCAATTAATGCCTTTTGTTACAAAATCGCAGGTGGTTCCAGATTAACCCCCGATAATTTTGTCCATGTAAAACGACATGTTTAAAAAAATGAAAGTTCATGAATATTCAGTATTTAATATAATTGCATTTTCATCTAATTGTCTTAAAAGCTCATTAGGCAATGGAATCTGCCAGTACTACAAAAATATCAATGAATATATTACAATATGCATTTAATGATTAAAAATCTGTGTGTTCATGAGAATGTTTAACTGGTTTTAATAAGGTGCTACAATCTTAATTTTGTTTAGAAAATTACATTAATATTTAGATCCTAATCCAGTTAAATATCAGTTCTTAATGAAAATAACATTACTTTAGAGAATTCAAGCAATTTTAGATTACAAAGCATAACACTCTATGTAACCTCTATTGATAAGGCTTGGTACAGGGCTCTTGCAGCTGAGTATATGAAGTGTTGAGAGTATTATATCACCACAGCATCCATGTAAACCTGCTTGTCATTGTGATTAACTCCAAGGCCGATAAATAATTTTTGTTCATTACATTAGAGAGCAAAGAAAGAATAGTTTGGTGCTGGGCCTGTTACTGTTTGTCACCTACATTAATGATTTGGATGAGAACATACAGGGCAAGATTGGCAAGTTTGCTGATGAACCAAAAGTGGGTGGTTTTGCAGATAGTGAAGATGGTTGTTTTTCACACAAAGGGTGGTGGATGTATGGAACGGGCTGCCAGAGAGGGTAGTTGAGGCAGGGACTGCTGCCTACATTTGGACAGGTACATGGATAGGACAAGTTTGGAGCGATTTGGACCAAACGCAGGCAGGTGGGACTAGTGTAGATGGGACATATTGGCCGGTGTGGGCAAGTTGGGCCGAAGGGCATGTTTCCACGTTGTATCACTATGACTCTGACTCTATATATTCATTTAAGAATACTTCACCAATCTGCAGTTCACTCGAAGTGTGTGACAATTACAGTGGTATATGTTTGCCATGTTAACTTTGCCTTTAGTTTAGTTTAGGTTAGTTTAATATAGAGATACAGTGCGGAAACAGGTCCCTCGGCCCACCGAGTCCGCGCCCACCAGCGATCACCCCGTACACAACCACTATCCTACACAAACTGTGGACAGTTTACAATTATACCAAGCCAATTAACCTACAAACCTGCACGTCTTTGGAGTGTGGGAGGAAACCGAAGATCTCATAGAAACCCACGCAGGTCACGGGGAAAACGTACAAACTCCGCACAGACAGCGCCCGTAGCCAGGATGGAACCCGGGTCTCTGGAGCTGTGAGGCAGCAACTCTACCGCTGCGCCACCGTGACGCTTATTTCACTTATTTACTTATTTAATTTTTGTTAAAATAAAGGAAAATATATCTATTTTCCCAATAAATATCAGTGGTGATTTGTGTTCACTTATACTTTTTTTAAAGCAGGTAGACAGGGTAATCATGAAGGCTTTCATTGGTCAGAGTGTTGAGTTTAGAAGTTGGGATATTATGTCACAGTGGTACAAGACTTTGGTGAGGTCGTATTTAAAGTCCTGTGTTCAGTTTTGGTTACCATGTAGTAGGAAAGAAGATACGCTGGGAAAGGATGTTGCCTGAGCTAGAGGGAAAGGTTGAGTAGGCTGGGACAATATTGCTTGGAGCGCAGGAGGATGAGGATGAGGAGGATTCCTTGGAGCGCAGACGAGATGGAGAGGCCAGTGGAAGTCAGCGGAACCATCTAGGCTACACCATTACATCGATGACCCCATGGACGTCCCTGGCCAGGACCTGCCCCGAAAGCAGTGGACAACCCTCAACCGCTTGAGGACAGACGTCGGACGCTATGGAGTAGCGATGAAGAGGTGGGGCCTCGTGGACAGCGAGCACCTCCTGCGAGTGTGGGGACCCAACACAGACAGTGGAGCACATAGTCACCAGTTGCCCCAAACACCGGCCACCGAGGTGTGATTGACCTGGATGATGACACGTTGGCCTGGCTCGCCTCAACGGAGCTGCAGGTCCGAAAGACACACGACAGAAGAGAAGAAGGAGGATGAGGCGTGATCCTTTCGAGGTGCATCAGATCATGAGGGGAATAGATCGGGCAAATGCACAGAGTCTTTTACCCAGAGCAGGGGAATCAAGAACCAGAGGACATAGGTTTAAGATGAGGGTGAAAGATTGGATAGGAACCTTACGGGCAGCATTTTTTACACAAAGGGTGGTAGATATAGAGATATAGCTGCCGGAGAAGGTAGGTGAGGCAGGAACTATCGCAATATTTACAAGACATTTGGACAGGTACATGGATAGGAAAGGTTTAATGGGATATTTGCCCAATCATTTGGTTGGGGTACCTTGGCTGGTATGGACGAGTTGGGCTGAGGGCCTGTTTTCTTGAGGCAGGACTCTGAACTTTAGTCCCATCGTGGGATGTTGCAGCAAGGAGCAGGCTGCATTTGCACAAATTGGCATGGAGCGAGATCAAATGTCAGTGGAGGCAGACATTCATTTGGACAGCCAACAGCTGTTAGCCATGTACTTTTATTTCCAACATTTCAAGGTAATTAAAAAATGTAACCATTATTCGCTGTAACATGGAACGCAGCCAACAGTTCCATCAAAGTCTGTTCTACTGATTAATACTGTAGCATGCAAAAATTATGAGCATTGGAACTGAAAGTTCCCGTCAGTGCAACATAACGGATGTGTATTTTTGGCTTTATGCACCTGACAGCACAGAGCACAATCCAACGATGAGAAAGTTGGAGCCACGGTGGAGATGATTCAACACACACTCAGCAACCGTGTGTTAGCTCCAGATCCACGTCCGACAACCTCACCTACAACATCATGAGTGGAGTAGATCGGGTAAACACTCAGTCTTTGCCCAAGGAATCAAGAACCAGACGACATAGGTTCACCTTTGAATCTTCTTTCAGCCATTTATCACCTTTCTAGAGCTTAACTCTATTGGTTATATTTAAGAGGGAGCTAGATGTGGCCCTTGTGGCTAAAGGGATCAGAGGGTATGGAGAGAAGGCAGGTACGGGATACTGAGTTGGATGATCAGCCATGATCATATTGAATGGCGGTGCAGGCTCGAAGGGCCGAATGGCCTACTCCTGCACCTAATTTCTATGTTTCTATGTTTCTATGGTAGTCAGTGAATATATTTAAGGCAGAGATAGATAGATTCTTGATTAGTACGGGTGTCAGGGGTTACAGGGAGAAGGCAGGAGAATTGGGTTAGGAGGGAGAGATAGATCAGCCGTGATTGAATGGCGGAGTAGACTTATAGACAATAGACAATAGGTGCAGGAGCAGGCCATTTGGCCCTTCGAGCCCGCACCGCCATTCAATGTGATCATGGCTGATCATCCCCAATCAGTAGCCCGTTCCTGCCTTCTCCCCATATCCCCTGACTCCGCTATCTTTAAGAGCCCTATCTAGCTCTCTCTTGAAAACATCCAGAGAACCGGCCTCTGAGGCAGAGAATTCCACAGACTCACCGCTCTCTGTGAGAATCCACTTGATGGGCCGAATGGCCTAATTCTACTCCTATTCCTTATGACCTTATGTATCAGGAACAGTTTTTTCCCCTAATTCTGTGCCTTGTGGCATCTTGAAGAGTGAATTGAGAGAGCGGAGTTAGGTTTGGTTTTTATTAAGTTTAGTTAGGGTCAGGGAGTCATGGAGCTGCACAGAATGGGCATTGATTTAAGGCGAGGGGGGAAAGACTTAATGGGAACCCAAAGGATGACATTTACACAAAGGGTGGTGGGTGGATGGAACGAGCTGCCAGAGGATCGGGTGGTGGGTGGATGGAACGAGCTGCCAGAGGAGGTAGTTGAGGCAGGGACTATCACAACATTTAAGAGACATTTAGACAGGTACATTGTTAGGAAAGATTTAGAGGGATATGGGCCAAACGCAGGCAGGTGGGACTGGTGTAGATTGTGCATGTTGGTAAGTGTGGGCAAGTTGGGCCGAAGGGCCTGTCTCTATGCTGTGTGACTCTATGACTCTGACCTCAAGCCAAGTAGATACATTTTGAAGGACATATTGTGGCCTCACTTCCTAATAAACATATCTACTATCTCAATTCATTCTTCAAAGCTCAAGGCACAGATTTAGGTGGGAACACTGTGTTCTTGACACCTTGATAAAGTTAAGCTCCAGAAGGCACCAGCTGATAAAGAGCTGGAGGAAGACTCAAAGGTAATATTCTATCCATCTATCTTCTATATATTACCAAAACTTTCATTTTATTTGTTTTTGTTTGTATATATGTGTGTTCCCAAAACTCCGCCGAAACCGTACACGATAGCGCTACAGTCTAAAAGCCCCTGTCCCACTGTTCGAGTTCATACAAGAGCTCTCCCGAGATTTAAAAAATAATCAAACTCGTGGTAAGCACGTAGAATGAACGTCGCGGGTACGTCGGAGCTCGGGGACGTCTCTTAGCGGCTCGTAACGCTAACGGCAGGTACTCGGGAAACGCGGTAAGCTCAGGAAGACTCGTGAAGATTTTTCAACATGTTGAAAAATGTCCACGAGAGCCCCGAGTACCGACGAGCGGCCATTACCGTAAATCTCCGAGTTTGAATCAGGGCAAACTCGGGAGAACTCTTTGAATGAACTCTTTGAATGAACCGGGACAGGGGTTTTAGACCCACCTTACCATTGTCCTGCGATGTAAATGAAACAAGTTTTGTTCAGATTGATGGTATATTTTACAAGTTATTGACATTTTAAACTTAAATAACTTGAAACAGTGCCCCACTTGCCGGCCGGTTCTGCGCAGTTGGGGGGTGTCCCGTCAGCTGCGTCACAATTAACAATGGCGCCGGTGAAGCGGTAGTGACGCAAAGTGACGCCGTCTCCCTGCGCGTGCGCAGTGGGCCCGATATCCGCGCGTGCGAAGTTGCGGAAGGCTTGCCGGGCCAGGATCGCCATTTTATCATCCAGTGTGGTGTATAGGTGAGTGCTACTGGGGGAATATTGCGTTGGGGGAATGGGACCCAACGGGTCTGCGCTTGGTCTAGTAATTCTATAAATGTTTCGAAAGAAAGTTGTGCATACTTATGAAGACAGATCAGGAGACTGAGACCCAGTTGGATAGATCTCAGTTTATGCAGTAAAATGTGTAAGAAAGAACTGCAGATGCTGGTTTAAATTGAAGGCTGACACAAAATGCTGGAGTAACTCAGTGGGTGAGGCAGCATCTCTGGAGGGAAAGAATTCTCTCCAGAGATGGCTGCCTCACCCGCTGAGTTGCTCCAGCATTTTTTGCCTATCTTATGCAGTAAGATATCAGATCCAAAATGGTGCCTAAGCCAGGCCACTCTTGGTGTGCTGCTCAGGGAAGTGGATCTGCAATCACACATTGCAATCGCTCCACTGTTAGTAATCTCTACTCCGGCAGCAACTTTTCTTGCTTTAACTCAGCTATTCCGGTTATTCCCTTCATCATGTAGGTGTACACTGTGAATGGCTCGATTGTAATCATGTATTGTCTTTCTGCTGACTGGTTAGCACGCAACAAAAGCAACCTATTGTACTGGAGTTTGAACTGAGTATGTTATATCCGATCAGATTGGATAGCATGCAAAGCAAAGCTGTTCCCTGTACCTCAGAACACGTGACAATAATAAAGGCAAACCTACTGTGAGTGACAGAGCCACAGCTGTTATCAGGCAACTGAACCATCCCATCACAACCAGAGAGCAGTCCTGAACTACTATCTATCTCATTGGTGACCCTCGGACTATCTATAATCGGACTTTACGGGCTTTACCTTGAACTAAATGTTATTCTCTAATCGTTCAAGAAGGAACTGCAGATGCTGGAAAATCGGAGGTAGACAAAAATGCTGGAGAAACTCAGCGGGTGCGGCAGCATCTATGGAGCAAATGAAATAGGCAACGTTTCAGGCCGAAACGTTGCCTATTTCCTTCGCTCCATAGATGCTGCTGCACCCGCTGAGTTTCTCCAGCAATTTTGTCTACATTCTCTAATCATTTATCTGTACACTGTGGACGGCTCGATTGTAATCATGTATTGTCTTTCCGCTGACTGGTTAGCATGCAACAAAGGCTTTTCACTGTACCTCGGTACTCGTGACAATAAACTCAACTCAACTCAGCTAAGTTGCCCCCAGTTTTGAGAGCTTCCAGCATGTGTGGTTAAGGGCCTGTCCCACTGTACGAGGTAATTCAAGAGATCTCCCGAGTTCTCCCCTGTTTCGAGCTCGTGTAATGTACGTAGCGGGTACATAGGAGCTCGTGGATGTCCCGTAGCGGTTCGTACGAGTAACGGTAGGTACTCGAGAAATCCGGTAAACTCGTGACGTTTTTTCAACACTGTGAAAAATGTCCACGAGTAAAAAAATACTCGTGATGAAAAAAAATGGTTACTTTTTACTCGTACGAGTCGCTACGTACATTACACAAGCTCGAATCAGGGGAGAACTCGGGAGAACTCTTGAATTGCCTCGTACAGTGGGACAGGCCCTTTAGGATTTCAGATTTTTAACACGTGCAGGTCAGGCATTTTGTTTACCTGTCGATATTCAAAACATTCTGATACATTTCTCAGACATTTCGGAAGATTGAAGTTGTTTGGAATGGCTGCCTTTATTTCCGCTGCTTTCTCCTGAATGACATCTTTAAGAGACTTCCCCACTCTGACGTGTGGCGGACATTAAAACAGTGGAGCTGCATCAACGACACTTTTATCGAACGGCCCGAAGTTCAGGTAACAACTCCCTCCACATCATCTTCATTTTCTCCAGCGCTTTTGAGTTTGCTCTGTTGTTGGATGAAAATTTAAAGAGAGAAACAGGTCTGTAGAGGGTGCTTTCGGTTTCAGGCACAACAGAATAATGAAGGGAAACAATAGATCAATAGTACACTATAATCTTGGGTATCACATGTTTGCTGTAAGTGTAAATACTACTGGCATTTATTCCACCAGTCCTGTCCCTAAAGGTTCGCTGTCACAATAAAAACGTAAGGCCAGTTCTTCTGTTGCTTCTTATTGATAGATTCTCACTCTGAGTGGCTGTTATGGGTTGCCAAAGTAGTCCTCCTCTTCAGCTCCGGCACTCTCTATTTCTCCTTAACCCCACAAAGCTAAAGTAACAAAAGTATGTCAGAATCAGAGTAATTTAGCAAGGAAACTGGTCCTCCCAGCCAATCCAGCCACGCCCACCTGGTTGCCCCCTCCTAACAAAAGTTTGTTATTGTGCTTTTAAGTTTAACTATTACCCTGGCCACGCTCTCATCAGAGACCCACACCACCCTGGCTACGCTGTCATCAGAGACCCACACCACCCTGGCCACGCTCTCATCTCGCTGCTACCATGGGGGAAGAAGGTACAGGAGCCTGAAAACTGTGACCTCCAGGTTCAAGAACAGCTTCTTCCCACCAACCATCAGGCTCTTGAACGCTGCACAACACTGACCTCAGCGACTGTGATCTTCCACGGACCTTGTCTTTGGGTTCACTATTACTTAGTAAATGATGCAGAAGGTTTCGACCAGCCCCGACCCGGGGTCTGATCGACCGGCGCGGGGGAGGGGGGTGGGTTTATGGAACAACCCCCGTGATGCGGAGTTTGATCGCCCCGACGCGGAGGGCCAGACCGCCGGCTACGGGAGCCAAGATCGGCCCGTCAACGGAAGGCTCGAGGCCCCCGACCGTGGGAGAACAAAGAAGGGAAGAGATTGAACTTTTTTTCCGCCTTTCATCTCAGTGAGGAATGTGGAGGAGTCACTGTGGTGGATGTTTATGTAAAAATGTACTTTGTGTGTCTTGTTGCTTTTTATTGGTAAGACTGTACGGCAAATGAAATTCCTCGTATGTTGCAAAACTTACATGGCCGTTAAAGTATGATTATGATTAGTATTAAGGTCAATAGTTTATTGTATTTTAGATTATGTTTGTTTTTTGTGTTGAAAGGCCTGTTAGTAGGTATGTTATAATACTTGCCTTCAGCGGCGCTGTAATTCTGTCACTGGCCGTGTGTGCGATTTTGGCGCCTTTAAGGGGGGGGCGGGGTTAAAACGCGGGTTTCTCCTCCCTTGTCCTGAATTATATTTTGTTGGAGTACTAGCTTTTGCGGAAGAATCGTTCCGAGGGGCGTTTTGAGTATTTAGTTTTAAAAATCTCCCGACAAGTTCAGCGTTGGAATCATTTTAAAATCATCTTCTGAACCCGTCAATGCCAACAACGGGGACGGATTTCACACACGGGAAAGGTAAACGAAAGTGCTTTATTTTAATGTGTAAACGTTCTCCTTAAGAGGCCTTTAATTCACATTTTTACATGCGACACATTGATTTTTCCCCCCGAACTAACGGCAATAATGTTCATGCCAATACGGGGTTAAATTCACCGCAAATGAACGTTCCAAATGATCGCGTTCCAGAAATCCCCATTCGCAAGATGATATAAATTCCCATTAATTTACAGGTATTAAACACTAAATTTCTTCCATTTGGCCTGTAAATCCATGACAATGAGATAAAAAAATTATGTTATATTGTGAATTCTTGTGTGAATGTTATTTGGACACTTCGGCTATTTAAAAATGTTAATCTATTCTTAAGAAATTGATAGATGTTTAGATCTAGTAATTGAATTTTGTAATTAGCTACAATTAGGTAACTAACTAATTATATGCTTTAATTTCATGTCATCTAAGTAAGATTGTTTCATATTTGTTTCAGAATGCTTCAATCTATAATAACTGAAAATTTCTTTCAGTTCTCTTAATGTTTAAGAAAGTTATGGGCTTTTGACTGTCCTCGATCACAGCTTTTGTGTTAAGTCAATGGAAAAGCAATAGGGAACAAGATGCTAATTTCCGAGTATGAAAATGGCCATAACTTCTTTAATACTGAAGATATGAAAGTGAATTAGGTGCCAAATTAAACTTCTTTTTATGCTTTATCTGATGGGATAAATTACAGACTTGATTTTAAAAATCTCAAAATGTTGTAACATTGCTACTGTTATGTTGCAGCAAGTAAGAATGCTGTTAAACGCTCTTAATAGAAGCTCTTAAAAATCCATTTGCCTTTCAACTGTTTTCTCACCATGTCCTGCTTCAAGTATTTCTGCCTCCTGCATCTGTAAGACAACTGGATTTCGAGATCATGATAAATATATACAAACAACTCGGACAGCTCCTGGATCCCTCAGTAGATTGTCTTTCCAGCAACAAATGCAGGCAAACGGGACAGGCGTAGAGGGGGCATCTTGGTTGGCATGGATAAGTTGGGCCGAATGGCCTGCTTCCCTGCTGTACGACTATGACTCTATGACTCTGACATCTAGGATTGAGGGGCAGGTGGACGTCGCTTGCTGGTGGCTGACAGAGATTGAGTTTGAGTTTTCACTGAAGTGTACGGGAACATCAGAGTGAATGAAATATACTTCCTCGCTGCACAAAACGGGAAAGTAATGAACAAATGATCCCACGCTACGAGGCAATTTATTGGTTTGGGAATCACGAGTTATGTATAAAACCGGGTACTCTAACATTGTGAATTGTGATTCATAGCTGACGCACTTTGCATTTCCCAACAATCTCTCATATAAATGGGGAGGCGCGTGACATTATTCTAAATGGTTAAGGATAATACCTTCTGTCAGTGGCAAGGTATGTCAGCAGCTTTGACAAAGTACTCTGTGTTTGCGCTTTATGTCTTTAATTAGCCCGGTGTTTTTCCATCACTAAACTCTGCTGGAAACCGCTGGTAGTTTAATGTTTCACCGACACTCAGTCAAACACTTGCTTCCATTTTGAGTCGGGAACTTTCAATCTAGAAGCTCCAACATAAATAACATTTGAGAAGTTTTCCACCAGGTTGGTCTGGAAATCTGAGCCAAAGATAAAGTGCTGGAGGAACCCAGTGGGTCAGGAGGGGATGGACAGGCGACGTTCCGGGTCGGGACCCTTCCTCAAACTGGAATTTCTGTGGTGAATATGAAAGGTTTATAGACAATAGACAATAGGTGCAGGAGTAGGCCATTTGGCCCTTCGAGCCAGCACCGCCATTCAATGTGATCATGGCTGATCATCCACAAACAGTACCCCGCTCCTGCCTTCTCCCCATATCCCCTGACTCCACTATCTTTAAGAGCCCTATCTAGCACTCTCTTGAAAGTATCCAGAGAACCGGCCTCCACCGCCCTCTGAGGCAGAGAATTCCACAGACTCACCACTCTCTGTGAGAAAAAATGTTTCCTCGTCTCCGTTCTAAATGGCTTACCCCTTATTCTTAAACTGTGGCCCCTGGTTCTGGACTCCCCCAACACCGGGAATATGTTTCCTGCCTCTAGTGTGTCCAAACCCTTAACAATCTTATATGTTACAATGAGATCCCCTCTCATCCTTCCAAACTCCAGAGTGTACAACCCCAGCCGCTCCATTCTCTCAGCATATGACAGTCCCGCCATCCCGGGAATTAACCTTGTAAAGGTTTGTTAACATGTAGTGCAGAGCTGATAGGGTGGCGTGGTGGCGCAGCGGTAGAGTTGCTGCCTCACAGCGCTAGAAGACCCCGGTTCAATCCTGACTACGGGTGCTGCCTGTACGGAGTTTGTACGTTCTCCCCGTGACCGCGTGGTTTTCTCCGGGTGCTCCGGTTTCCTCCCACACTCCAAAGACGTACAGGTTTGTAGGTTAAGTGGCTCCTGTGAATTGTCCCTCACGTGTTGGCTGAAGCGAGTGTACGGGCGATCGCTGGTGTTCGTGGGCTGAGTGGGCCGAAGGGCATGTACCTCCAAACTACATTGATGACTGTTCCAACAGCCCACTGCTGTTACGTTGAATCATACAGGAGGCGTTACACATTGCTCACAATAACATACTCATCATAGGGTTAACACGCTGAAAGGCAGAGCAGAGAGAGCAGAGAGAGCAGGCATGTTACGCCAGTTGTTAAATCACTGGCTGACCTAACACATCAAAGGTCAGGATACAATTGGATGGGGACCGGCTGAGCTTACAGGAGAAGTAACGGAGAGATGGCTGATCTATCTCTCCCTCCTAACCTCATTCTCTTGCCTTCTCCCCATAACTCCTGACACCCGTACTAATCAAGAATCTGTCTATCTCTGCCTTAAAAATACCCACTGACTTGGCCTCCACAGCTGTCTGTGGCAATGAATTCCACAGATTCACCACCCTCGGACTGAAGAAATTCGTCCTCATCTTTCTAAAGGTACGTCCCTTTATTCTGAGACTGTGCCCTCTGGTCCTGTTTCAAGCCGGCATCTGTCGATTGCCTCTGTAGATGCTCCCTGACCCATTGAGTTCAATGGTCAGCCAGGGCTCGGTGGGCCGAAGGACCTGTTTCCATGCTGTACCTTTCAATCAATCACCACCCCCCCCCCCCATTCCTTCTCTCCAGAGATGCTGCCTGTTCCGCATTTGCTCCTGAGTAGCTCCAGCATTTTGTCCATCTTCAGTGTAAACCAGCATCTGCAATTCCTTCCTCCACCCATTCCTCTGGAGATAATGAGACTGGTGGCCAGAGAGGGGGATTTCACAGCAGGCGAGAGGCTAACTGGTTTTGAAAGGGAATGGCAGAGCCCAGAGGCTTGGTGGGTGAACACACAAGTGGTGGATGATGATGCAGGAACGCTAGCAATCAATATCTTCATGGCCGATTACCGGTCAGACCCAGTGGCTACACACACCAGGTCCGTGCCCGAGAGGAATGACATGGATTACTGGTGGCAGATCGCAATGCCGTGACGTATCGTGGTGGACAAGCTCGTATTTCACTCGCAGCTGACGCCCAGGCAACATGATGGGACAGTGCCTGGCTTGGTGATTGATGACATGTCACTGCCTCACCCACTAGTTGAGCGGTTCCCTATTTCCCGTCTGAATCAGCCAGCATCGCAGACATCGCACCCATATCCTCTGCACTTGTCACTTGTTCAATTCAGTTTATTGTCACGTGTACCGAGGTACAGTGAAAAGCTTTAGTTGCACGCTAACCAGTCAGCGGAAAGACAATCCATGATTACAATCGAGCCATTCGCAGTGTACAGATACATGATAAGGGAATAATGTTTAGTGCAAGGTAAAGCCCAGCAAAGTCCGATCAAGGATAGTCCAGGGGTCACCAATGAGGTAGATAGTAGTTCAGGACCGCTCTCTGGTTGCGGTAGGATGGTTCAGTTGCCTGATAACAGCTGGGAAGAAACTGTCGCTGAATCTGGAGGTGTGCGTTTTCACACTTCTGTACCTCTTGCCTGATGGGAGAGGGGAGAAGAGGGAGTGACCGGGGTGAGACTGGTCCTTGATGATGTTGCTGGCCTTGTCGAGGCAGCGTGAGGTGTAGATGGCGTCAATGGAAGGGAGGTTGGTTTGTGTGATGGTCTGGGCTGCGTCCACAATTCGCTGCAATTTCTTGCGGTCTGGGATGGAGCTGTTCCCAAACCGAGCTGTGACGCATCCTGACGGTTTGCATTCTGTGGTGCATCTGTAGAAGGTGTGAGACGTGTGGCGACTAACACTATGAACCACCTCTTGCACGCCAATGGACTTCATTGACAAAAATGCTGGAGAAACTCAGCGGGTGAGGCAGCATCTATGGAGCGAAGGAATAGGTGACGTTTTGGGTCCAGCATTTTTGTCTACCTTCGATTTTTCCAGCATCTGCAGTTCTTTCTTAAGGGCCTGTCCCACTAGGCCGTCATTTACGCAACAGGCCGGTAGTGACTGACCCGCGACAGTCGCGCGCGTCATCATGCGTCCGCACAGCCATCTGAAGCACGTGACGTCATTTGAAGATAGACACAAAATACAGGAGTAACTCAGCAGGACTGGCAGCATCTCTGGAGAGAAGGAATGGATGATGTTTCGGGTCGAGACTCTTCAGTCTGAAGAAGGGTCTCGACCCGAAACGTCACCCATTGCTTCCGCAGCGGTCCCAGAGCTTCAGCAGCGGTGCAGCACTGAATTCCATCGCGGAGCGGGATGATGCCTTACTGGGGATCGCGGGATGATGCCTTACCGGGGATCGATCGCCTGTTGATGCTCCGGAGTATTGGGCCTGCTGACTTTATCATCGTGGAGCTGTGGTTTGCGGAGCTTCTAGCCGCGGGCGGTGCTGACTTTAACATCGGGGAGTCCTGGGATCTTTTGCCGAGGGCCGCCATCGTTGAATCTCCACCCAGCTCGGCCTGTGGACTTCGGGAGCCGCGGTCTCCGGTAAGAAGTGGCCGATTCGGAAACTCCAAGCCACTGAGAGTGTTCTTCCGTTCCGACGTCGGAGTTCCGATCATCCCGGCGAGAGGGCCTGAACATCGGGCCGTTGTAGCGGCGACTGCGGTGGGCTCAAAGGCCACGACCACGGGTGAACAAAGAGGAAGATGACTGAACTTTGTTGCCTTCCCTCACAGTGGGAAACGTTGATTCCGCTGTGTGGGGATGTTTATGTTAAACTCTATCGTGCATTATGTTCTTTTTTATTTGTATGGCTGTGTGGTAACTCAAATCTCACTGTACCAATGGTGCATGTGGCATCAAATGCAACTTGAACTTGAACGTGCAAACTCCGTACAGACATCACCTGTAGTCAGGATCAAACCCGTGTCTCTGGCGCTGTGAGGAAGCAACTCTACCGCTGCACCACCGTGCCACACTACAGATACCTCTGACAATAAATACACAATTTGTAAGCTGAACCCACATTAGTCTTTGCAGATTCATAGTTCCTTTTTTAAAACAAGCTTCTGCACATGTTTCTATTCATAAGGAGCATGTAATCTCCCCAAATTTAAATGTATTTAAATAACAATATTGTTGTTCCTTGTGTAATCTTTGTAAATTCATTTAGATTTTTTGACTATTAATAAGAAATAACTCTTCACTTTCACCGATTGGTAGTGTCACTATTAATTATTGCCGGAATTACCACAAAATAAGCCATAAAAACCCGCCAGCATTTGTTTTGCGGCTTTCTCCGACTTTATAAACACTACTCTTGTTGAATACATTTCTCTTTCACCCTAGAATTGTTTTACCTTCCCCTTAGTGGTCAATTATCATGTTAAGCGCCATAAAATGGTGAATCTGTGGAATTCTTTGTCACAGAAGGTGGTGGAGGCCAAGTCAGTGGATATATTTAAGGCAGAGATAGATAGATTGTTGATTAGTGCGGGTGTCAGAGGTTATAGGGAAAAGGCATGAGAATGGGGTTAGGAGGGAGAGATAGATCAGCCATGATTGAATGGTGGAGTAGACTGATGGCCTAATTCTAATCCTATCACGTATGATCTTGTGAGATAAAACCGCAAACAGATACCTTGAACCTTACCCATGACATACTTGTGCAGGAATGATGGACAGAAGGTCGGCAGAATATGCAGTGACATTGTTTTGTTTGCTTCATAAGGAGATAACTCCTCATACATTTGGTCAAAAGAGCATACATCTCATATGAGCATACATCTCATAGACCAATGAAAAGTATTTTCGAGATACAGTGGGAAACAGGCCTTTCGGCCCACCGAGTCCGTGCCGACCAGCGATCCCCGTACGCTACCATTATCCTACACGCTACGGACAATTTACAATTTTACCAAAGCCAATTTACCTACAAACCTGCACATCTTTGTAGTGTGGGAGAAAACCGGAGCACCCGGAGAA